>JAUTBT010009960.1:0-24529 GCA_032361225.1 Lepetodrilus schrolli
CTCTACCGAATGAGCCAAAGGGGTAACCCCGCTGGCCGAGACCAGTAGGAGCATCTTATATCACACCCGGCTACATACTCATGGAGGTAAACAGAGATTCCATGCATATTATCAATTGTGCTTAATCCAGCAGGGAGAGGGTTGTGTATCAGTACAGGAATCCTGGCATAGCTTAGTGTTCTAGTATCTATATTGCATTAACACCATGTGGTATATGAGCGTGATCTCAGTTTCTTGCCACCCATGCTAATATAGCATCCTTTTCCAAGCACATTCCACTCAGCTTATATACAGGAAATCAGCATAGCAATCTCAGTATATGCTTTTTACATGCTAATGATGATTCCTTTAGCAACTGCAGAACATCTCCAATATACGAATTTTTAAAAACCCAAACATCATTTACTTTTACCAGTGGTTTTTCCAGGCCCGGTAGGTATTGCATGCATTGCAGATACAACGTGTGAGGATCTATTCCTATTTAACACAGTACACCCACTGTGCAGATAGGTAGGTAACCAGTGCAAGCGCCTGGGTCCATTACTCGGGATCTGTTACTCGGCAGCGGACCCATTGGTGTACCCTGCCATCAATTACGATATTTATGACGTGTTTCACTAGGTGTTGGGATGTGTCTCTCAGAAGTGTAATGCAAGTCCTGATTGAGACTTCCAACTTGGCAGTGCACTAACCCTCTCATTCCCTGTATTCCGGCACCCTGTCCGAGAAATGCCAGCGGAGCCGCTAATTCTGGTGTTGAATGGAACATTTAGCCCTGGAGGGGGAGGAAGTTTCACTTTCTTAGCTGCCAGTGAAACAGCCGATTGGTTAATCTGAAATGGATGCCTCCATCTCTCTATCTGTCACTGACTGTGTTCTGTATCTAGATGTGGTAGGAAGGGCAGAAGAGAGGAAGTGGGAGATGAGCGTAGAGCTCGGAACTCTCATGAGCCCCACCAGCAGGTGCTCATCCCTTGGGGAGGTTGGAAGGTCTTTGGCTGGTATTCCTGTTATCATTGATATGTTTATTAGTAAAGAAGTGAGTGGATGGGGGGCTAGCTTGAGGTATTATTCCTCTGCCTTCTGCACCGAAGCCTGGAAGTAAATTGACTTGTTGAATGTTTGGCTTGTTCTAAATCAGTATCTATCTTGCGTTCTGAATAATATGGATTTAAAGCAGCCCACCGGCAGCCCAGATACATAGTCTCTTCACCATGGGGAAAATGTTACAGGTTAAAAAAATAAACATGCATTCCGTACACTCAAAGAGTGTGAAATGGACGCATCGTTGTGCGATTATTGTTCAATTAGAAACCAGGTAACATCCAATACTGACAATGTCCAACATGCAATAGTTTTATTTTTTTCTGAAATGATGAATATAGATTCAGACTGCAGCAGGTACCTGTATCTTTGTGACATTGGGTGAATCCGTGTGGTTTAGATACAGTAGAAAAACACAGCTATTTTCAGACTTGCATAATATATCATTGATAATTGACAAGAAACAAGAAAGAACAAGAATGCAAACCTTGTCTTATGCCATTAGTTGAAAGTAAGATTTCCATCATATCTCAATAGACTATTAATTGGTTGTATGTAGAACTACTAGCATAATATTTTATTGGTATATTGAAAAGAAACAAGAAGGAACAAAAACACTGACCTTGTCTTATGCCATATATTGCAAGTAAAATTTCCAACATATTCCAGATATCTCTATAGACTATTAAAATTATTAGCTGGCATTTATTAGTTGTATGTAGAGTGAGATGGAAAACAGATTCTCTTGCAAGATAGAATCTGATAGTGTTTTTCATACGTAATTCAAATATTATCTTTCTTGGAAGCTGTAATCTTGTATGACAGAATTAGTCGAGCATATGTTAAAAGCATAGTTTGTGTTTGAATTACCTTCCTAAATAGATCATTTCTGATCTAAATTGCTTATCTAATCATAATGGGATTGACAGTTTAAATATATATAGAGATAACTGCGAAATAGATTCGAAATATTTCTAAAATGATTTTCCCATATACGTTCCAGATATTGATAGTAACTGTTGAATATTTAATGTCGTTATATCAAAACATGTTTTTATTTCCCTGTCAAAATGTCAGGTGACATTGAACACAGCTATAATCATAATTGTTTTCCGTAGATGCGAGGTATAAAATAAAGTAATTAAAAAAAAATCTTTTTTTTTCTTTAACGTTGTCAATCATTGAGGCAGAAAAGCTATTTTGACAGATTGCGAGTTTTGCCCTACAGGGTTTCCATACATTGGCAATGATCCCTGTGTGCATGTAATATGCTACTTGCCTACTTCCGGGCTTAGTGATTCTCAGGGGACGCCTCTTCCAACAGTGTCCAATCTGCCTGTACCACGACTCATGATAGCCAAATTAAGACATTATTGTCATCAATATACATTCAAAAATATTATACACTCAATGGTGTCGCTATTTGTGATTTTTCTGAATTTATATTTTAAATTGATTTTTTAAAATTAATATTGCAACAATTTTAGTAATTATGTGAGGAAATGTTACATAATATTGTTAAGGGACACTATTGCAGTTTCTTTGTGCAGTTGGGCCTATTGTTATAGTGGGAGCGTCAGCTGTTCAACCAGCATATTGCCCAGTAAGAACAGTAGAGTGAATCCATGGAAGCAGATGCCGGATCTAAAGAAAACGTATATGATTTCATTCATCTGTTTTCTGCAGTGAATGCATTTAAAACTGGAGAGAGATGATGATCCAGTGCTTCAATATTTATGCGAGTGCTATTTTTGAGTGATTATGAGAGTGGTATGGGCCTCACAGGAGTGACTATGAGCAAGTATTTGAAGTGCACCTCATCTATGTATGCTTTATCTATCATGGGGACAAATGTATTGGTGTCTCACGGAGATTATGTTTATCCAGATCAACTACAAACATTTGTATGCATTACACTGGGAGTTTTGGGGAGGTCTCATTGGAGCAGCTATACTCAATATTGAGGGAGGGGTGTCATAGGTTACTATAGGCAAACATATTGAATAACAAAGAGTAGATCAATATGAGAATCGTTGAAATCTAGTTTAATACAGATTGAAATCCTTTCATAATGGAGGGTCCAGGGTCTCGGTGATCCTGTATCTACTATGAGACCCTAAGCAGAGACCCGTAGCAGAGACCCGTACCAGAGACCCGTAGCATTCTCATAGTGATCTCTTATGCATGGTGATTGGTCACTTACAAAAGCGCTACTGTGGATTATGAGATCTTCGTGAACCAATACCCAGGATGATAAACTTACCACCGATTCTCTTGCGTCAATTCCAGCATTCATTCATCAACGAGGCGGTAATCCAGAAAGAATACGTACTTAGACATTAACCCTCTCCCTGCTGGATTAGACACTGCCACACCTATTTAGGGTATCTCCGGTTGCCTCCAGCATGGAGAAGGTTAATACACCGCATACTTAGACACACAGGTATTGGGCCAAACCAAACACTTCAGTAGTATAAAACAGGGCTTGGATTACCAAATAAACAAGTTTGTTTGACCAGGAATTATGCTTGTTTGTCGAGTCGAATTATCGAAGGCTTAAGAATGAACAGAATACACTCTTGGCAAGATTACATGGATAATGTGGACCCAGTTTTTAACATGGGTGAGACTTGTATAATTAAGAAAGGAAGACTGAGAGAGAGGAAATGATAACCAATGTTTTATGTCTATTTGCCTTGTACTTCACAAAAGGGTCATACTGTAGTATGGGTGCAAAGCGAGGGTTATGTCATAGTGTGTTATAGTAAAACTAATATGCTCTCCTGTATGAAACAGCGTTACTCTGAGGTAACCGTAACTCCAACCTTAGTCACAGACTACACCATTGTTAAGGTTGGAGTTGATGTTACATTAGAGTTCCGCTGTTTGGTACAGGAGGGCCCATGATCTATGCCAGGGTACTGTTTCACGAAGCTATCATATCCACTCTTGTAAGTGCCCCATCACCATGTACCGTAATTACCCTAATAATTAGAACCCTCTAATAGTGCGAACACCTAAATTAATCACACACACACAAACATCCGACCCTAAAAATACAAACATGACCAATTTTTTTTTAAATACTTCATTTAGTTACCATTTCATTTACAACCATATTTTGTACATTTGTATATTTGGTTGTCCCTAATTATATGAACTAGGGTCATTTTAAATTTTAGTATTTTCGAATAATTTGAACATCTACAAATGTAATTTTTGTTCTCCTGTTCGAATTGTTCGAATTATTAGGGTAATTACAGTATAAGAGATTGCTAGGAGAGTGCATATGCTCGTAGTAAATACGAGACCTTTTAGAAACAATACCCTGGACTAAAGTCTTAACACTTCTGTGAAATGCAACCAAATGGAAAGTTTTGTTCATCTACAAAACAATGATTGAGTGATAACTTCACATTTTAATAATTATTGACATCTTAAAAGTTGTTAATATTTGCAATACAGATTGGGAATTGTAGTTAGAATTGCATTTTAAATTGTAAGTATGATCCTTTTAAATTGTAAGTATGATCCTGTTTTGGAATCTACATTTATGATGACAATTACAGTAAATATTATCCAACTCCTCAGTTGACATTTCTATGGAAATTAACATGGCAGAAATGTCAGAATAGTATTTTAATTGGTGCCGAATGATGAAATACAAGTCATCCCCTCATAAATTGTATTGGTATATGACAGTTCTATGCTAATACGTTATTAAGTTAACTATATCAATTGTGATACTGCAATTACAGTGAAACTAATACTTGGATATAACTACAGTGGTATAAAATTAATACATCTCTGCTACCGGTATATTTAGCTATCTGTAATTCCTAATAATATACCAGCATATATACCACACACAAAGAGATGATCCATAAATGTATTTAAAACATAATTATGAAATTATCTTTTTATGTATTGTTTTAAGCTTCGCCAACATTTTCGAGAGTGTTTTTTCAGGCTAACATTATTGTTGGAATATTTTTCAACAGATTCTATTCATACTCTTGTCTGTTATTGTTCATTTTCAATGTAAACCTTGGCACCAATGAAAAGAGACGGGAAGCATGCAACATTTATATTAGATAAGACAAACGAAAACAGATACAAACTGATGGCATATCTTCGGGAAGTGAAAACAATGTTATGAAAACACAGCTTCTAATGGGTTACGATTACTGTCAGAGGTTAGTCAGGTATTTGGGGTTAATAGTCTAGTCTTTGTGCATGTGAGTTGTTTGAAATAGATAGCAATTTTCCTTCGACTGCACTGAGAATTTGGGTCTCGCTCCAATTGGAAAGTTTTCGGTAACAGCACAAAGAAAATGGAGCATTTTGGTCGAACAAAGAAAATAGAAAATAGGATATGATGCCAATTTTTGGAATTAGATAAATCTGATGATTAATTTTTGATTACAACACCTTGCTCTTTTAATAAATTACCTGACATGATTTTAGGAGTCTTTAATCATAATGTTTGTAGCTGATTTGTATCATTGGAAATTGGTATTGTCATTGATTATCTCCATTGACTTTAACTGTGAATAATGAACTCTAGGTCCATTGATGTTTACTTTTAAGGAATGTGTTTATGGATTGTTGCCAAGGCATTTAGGAGCTTAGAACACCTTCGATTATGAGAATCGTATTCAATTATCCTGGTCATTTGAACCTTCTGACAAATCATTGATTCGTTCCCAGTAGTTGGAACACCAGCCCCACTACCACCAAATGATGTCATGATGTTTAATTGATGAATGGGCGTCCATCAGTTGATGTCACATTTACAGCCAGAATATCATTTTATGAATTGAAATTCCTAAAGGGATCATTTTATTGATGGAAATTTGTAAATAAGATAATTTTCTGAATGGAAAAGGATAATTTTATAAATTGAAATTTCGTAAAAAAGATAATTTTATGAATGGAAATTTATAAAATTTTGAAAACAGCTACATCACCCCGAACACACCAGACATCATTGTACACAATGTCCACAAAAATGTGTAAGGTCTTGCACTCTAGGCACAGCTGTGTTGAAGGTGCAGGAGTGATGCATATAGGTAATTTCCTATCTATACTGTCACAGTTATCTTCAGTAGACTGAGCTGTCAGACACATATTGAGAAACATATGGACTCGATGTTCAGGGCTGATAGAGAGTAAAAATGTTCTTGTTCTGATAAGCCTGTACTACAGGGTTTGCCTTTCCAATACATAATCTTTATCACATCGATTAATGAATAAACTGACTATATTAGTCAGCTCAAGGTGCTGTGTTTCTTAGTTTGGTTAGCGAGTGAGTTTAGTTTGGTAGCAAGACTTTTGATAGGATGGTTTGGCAGTCTTGACAAGCTTGTTGATATGATGGTTTGGGAGTCTTAACAAGCCATTTAATATGATGGTTTGGGAGACCTAACAAGCTGTTTGATATGATTGTTTGGTAGACCTAACAATCCAATTGATATGATGGTTTTAAAGTCCTAACAAGTCATTTGATATAGTGGTTTGGGATCCCAGTCGTGACAAGCCATTTGATATGATAGTTTGGGATGTGTGACAATTCATTTGATATGATAGTTTGGGATGTGTGACAATTCATTTGATATGATGGTTTGGGATCTGTGACAATTCATTAATTTTTATATGATAGTTTGGGATGTGTGACAATTCATTTGATATGATGGTTTGGGATCTGTGACAATTCATTTGATATGAAGGTTTGGAAGTCTTAAATGTTGTGTCCTAGACCTACAGCTGTAAGAATAGTCCCACATTTTGAAAATGGTAAATATTAATTGTAACTGTGAACACCTTTCAATTTACTTCTGATGGCTGATCTAATCTTAAGAGTTGAAATTGTTAAGATGTTTCTAATAATTTTTATATTTGCTGTTTCCATATTTCTAATCCTTGTATTTCTGTTGATGATTCATGGACTCTTCATTGTTGTGGGTATTATTTTTCCCATTCAATTGCTGTCTAATAATTATTTGTTGTGTATTTTGGCAGTGTGTTTGTATATTCACTTAGAAACAGCTCTGCAATTACATTGGCCCTCTCCCTTGTGTCATACATTATGAACTGTCCTGTTTTTAATAGATAATGAACTTTCACATTTACTAGTGTGTATTATACATAGTGAGATGTCACATTTGTGTCACACATGGTCTGCTGTTGCATTTATGTCATAAATAGTGAGATGTCACATTTGTCATACATAGTGAACTGTCACATTTATCTTGCACATCTTGCACTGTCATATTTATCAACACACATTTTGAGCCATCATAATTACATCTGCACATAGTGAGCTGGGAAAGCAACAGAGCAAACCTTCTACATCCACCATTGTATGCTGACGTGGAATCTTCTGATCTTGGAACCAATTAGTTATCATCCTTGGTCTTTTCAGTACCAGCCGATGCTCGTAGGTTTACTGCAACATTCAGCACTACAGATGTTGCTACTTTCTGACAAGCCGTGATATAAGTGAAAGAATCTTGAAAGTGGCTCTAAACACCAATTTTTTTAAATAATAATAAAATTAATATATTTATCAACACACAGTTATATCTGCACATGAGCTGCCAAAACAACAGAGCAAACTTTTCTATGACCATCATTGTATGCTCCCATGGAATCTTCCGATCATGGAACCAATTAGAAAGGCCAGGTTATGCTCTATGTGTTTGTACAAGTCTTGAGGTTCAGAGACAGGATGATGAATGTTCTCTGTGACTGGGGAAAGCAAGGCCTAGACAGTCAGCTCTCATAAACACCTGCTTATGATGTGGCCCCAATGGCAGAGCTACCCTCTCCAGCACAACATGTCTTGAACACAACACATCTCTCTAACACAACACAGACCTTCAACTCTCCACAGACTCCATGTCGCATGTCGAACAAGATATTGGTAGTCGAGAGTGCTGATCAAAACCCTCTCCGGAATGCTTGTAAACTGATTTGGAGCATGCTCAGCTATTTCCCTTATGTTCTAATAAGACAAACAGCACATGTTTATCATGTTTGTTAACACAGAATCAGGGGTTTTCGACATAGTTGTATTAAACTATTCAAGATGGCTGGTTTGCTTTTCTTGTAAATGGCGACTAAATTGAGTGAAAAATTGTGACATTCTCGGAAGTGTAGTCGGGGGTGAGGTTTAAATGAGAGAGAAACTGTGGAGAGAGGAAGGAGTTTGTGGGAAGGTGTTATTGGTGTATCTGTTGAATGAATATTTCCAGTTATTTTACTTTTATGATGTAATATAGAAAAAGATTGTTGCATTTGGGTGAAGTATTCCTGCTGAGACATAAAACAATAAATTACCCACTCCAAAAAGAATGTGTATGAATTCCAGTGACTTTCAGCAGGTGGGGTTTATTCCTCAGAACCAGAACCGGACCCGGACATGCAGTCTATTCCGTGGACCTGGACACAATTCCCAGCAATTTGATTGGCTCACATTGTTAGGGTTAGGGTTAGAGTTAAGAAAATATTTTATTAATATTTTGTGTGACATGAGCCAATCAGATTGCCAGAAATTGGATCCGGCTCCAGTGAATAGAACACAAGTCTGGGGAATAGATCTCACTCTTTTAGCATATTCTAAGAGTGTATAGGAACATAAATTGCACAAACACTTTTATTATTTTAGAAACGTTGAAATCATTGGAACAGGTTTCATTATTCATACATGTTGCATTGTCGCGTATGGGTGAAAGACCCTCTGCTATGTTAAGCACCAAATTAAACTAACTAACTGCTGTTTTACATATTTCATTTTATGATGTATAAATTTACTGTCATCAATAGTTTCATGAAGGGCAGGTGGTAGCACAGTGGTAGAATGTAGGACTTCTGAGCCAAAGGTTCCAGGTTCCAATCCCGCCCCGGGAGCCCAGCATCAATGTTCGCGAAAGTTACTTTACTGATGCGATATTGATAGGATGCGCTGTCTGTAGAGTGACAATGCAGTTATCATCCTTGGTGTTGTCAGTACCAGCTGATGTATTCAGCATTATGGATGTTGCGGGTTTCCTCCTGCTGTAAACTGACAAGCTGTGATATAAGTGAAAGAATTTTGAAAGCGGCTCTAAACCCCAATTTAAAAAAAAACGGAAAAAAAGAAAGTGTGTATCGGAACATAAATTGCACAAACACTTTTATTAGTTTAGAAACGTTGGAATCATTGGAACAGGTTTCATGAATCAGATGTCAACATACATGATGCACTGCTGTTTTACATATTTTATTTTATAATGTATAGATTTACTATCATCAAGAGTTCCATGAAAACACTTAATGCAAGAATATTTCATTACTGTGCCATGCGATCCTTTAGTAATTGGAAAAAGTGTGAAGAATATCTTTGATGACCGCAGTTCAGAAAGTTTTAACCAGAAACAGTGTACTTGACTGCCATTTAATAAGCAATGTATGTGTTTGCTTTCTATTTTATTGAGATCCAAACAAGTTTTTCAGATGGATCACGTGCTGCGAGAAAATAATGGCAGTGGTGACAGACATTGCAATATGAAAGTTTTCCGTCTCCAAAGACAACGGACCTTGTCCATAAATGCTTTGTGTCTGGCTTTTTTAATTACCCTTACTGCCATTGGACAGGCCACATTTACTTGTGGTCTGCAATACTGACAAAGATCATTTCATTGCTGGCGTTATTGCATAAGATGAGTCAGAAAGTTGCATTTTTTTTTTTAAAGACACTATGGGGTTATAAGTGGCGGTGATAAACTGTTGTCGTTTGGAGAGGTTTTCTGAGAGAAATCCATTATTGCGAGAATTTTAATTTATTATTAACTGTGAAGAATAGAGTATTAACTGTCATATGGAATATAAAATATTACAAAGTGCACCATAAAAAACATCTGGAAAGATATAATTGTCAAAATATTGACATTGTGTGTGTTAGTTCTTAAAGGCACTGGAGGACATTTTATGATAGAATGTGAATGTTTAACTGAAGTCTATGATGCATATACTATTTCATATGTATAGTCTGGTTGTAGATTGTTTCCATAAACATTATGAAGTCATATTAAAAAAACTCATGAATATATGAATACACACATTGACACACATGTATATGAACATGTACGTGCACATAACGCACACAAGTACATACACAATAGCATACACACACACACACACACACACACACACGCACACATGCACACAGACACATACACACACACACACCCACATGTACATTCTCAAACAAATACAGAAACTCGCACACACACACACACACACACACACACGCACAAGATTTAGATGTAAATTATATTACAATGCTTTAATATCATATACAAATATATTAAATTCTATGCAACATTCAAGTTGAAATTTACAACATGAACACAACAACTACTGTTCAAGTAACGAGTTTCATGTTAACATCCCTTTTCAAACTATTTCAAGCTGCACCCAACCATGATAGTTAGCAAATGCTACAGATTTAAGCCTGTTTTAGCCTGTTTTAACCTGTTTTAGGGTTATTAGTATGGGGGGATAATTGTTTCCACACTGGGTGCAATGCCTAAATGAGGCATTACTATGACTAGGATCAATTTGCTTAATTAGACTACAATGAAAGGGGTGGGTTTATTCCAGCGATTAAAAACTGAAGAAGTCTTAGAGACAGTGGGCATCGGCTGGCCCGTGATCATGAACCAAGGGGAGATAATTACAGTGTACAAGAACTGGGTGGGTCCAAGTAGGGGTGTGGGTATGCCCCCTTGATGTGGAATGGAGGTAATGACGAGAGGTACGTCCTTGATCAGAGTCGGGGTCTACGGGGTAACTTGAACATCATGGGGTTCTACATCTGCTGAATGGACAAACCCCATGCAAGTGGTCCTACCCCGCAATTATCACAACTGTCACAGCAAAGACTCTATCCTGAAAAATATGTGTAATTGCTAACAAATAACATTTGAAAACAATTCTGAAAAGGGAGGGCACACTGCCCATGTTTGACTGAAATTCTAGATCTGAAATCGAGATGTGGAAGGCGATATTTCCCTGAGATGAAAGGTTCCTTGTAAAGAACGGAGAATGAAAGACGGGGTACAACGTAAAATGATGATGTTATTACGCTGTCCTGTTAATCATAGCATAATGGTGAGATTTATGCTGTCGTTGGGTGATATATAGCCAGAGTTCTCCGCTGTCTACAGACCTGCAATGAAAACTTAATTTCTTGTACAGGTTAAGAAATGTGTGTAATTTAGCCACGCTTTTTTACTACAGTAATCGGAGACGGAGAGCAGATACTTGGGGTTGTGCAGCACAATGTGTTTTGTCCTGTGTGTCAAGTGTCATGTTTACCTGGGGTAGTCAAGTGGAAAAGTTGAATACTTTCATGTGTGAAAATATAGTTTTGGTGGCAGTATGTACTGGGAGAGTGATTAATAGATTGTATATTGTAATTTTTTTTTAGCATTGCTACAGAATTATTATGACCCACCCTGCATTCACCCTCTACCTTCTGTACCAAAAAACATGCAACACCACCCCCTCCGCCAACACACCACATGCGCACACAGAAACACACACACACACACACACACACACACACACACACACACACAGAGAAACACACATATCTTAAAGGTCCATCAGTACCAGCCAGTTCTTGCAGGTTTACTATAACATTCAACTCTACGAATGTTGCAGGTTTCCTCCTGCCCTAAAACTGACAAAGTAATATAAGGGAAAAAAATCTTGAAAGCAGTTCTAAACCCCAAAACAACAATAAAACATACCTGAAAACACCCATGACACATACCACCAACTATCCCCTCCTTCCCTCTGCCACCTCCCTCCCCTCTACAACCCCCCCCCCCCCCCTCGCAATCATGGCACCCACCACCAGATCACTTCAAGTTCATCAAAATCGGATTATCAATTTACCTACACTCCAATGCTCCACACATGTAATCAGATCTTCGTTGAACACTTGAGGTTCAAGACATGAAACATTGACAGTTTGGTGCAGATAATATAATATTCATAGTTCTTTTTTCTCCCTAATGCCAGACGTTCTTCAATCTTGAAGTAGACATTATTTTTTAAGACTAGCTACATCGTGTCTTAGAAAATATTCTATTACAGTTTACAGCATGTTTCCCAAGGGCATTGGTTTTTTTTGTGTGCTCCATCTGTCCAGCTTTTCACAAAAGGGTTGTTCATGTACAGGCATACACCATGCTTTTGATATTGCTGGATATGATATAAACCTCAATTTACTCCCGGAATACAGGTATGACCCTTTCGTGAAACACAGGCTTTGGCACCCTTTCATGATCATCATGTATGGGTGAAAGATTCCTGCTGTGACATAAAACAATAACTCTTCCACTCATCCTTTCATGATGCTCTTGCTATTCACTACGAGATGATAACCCTCTGGTAAGTGCTCGATCGCTATTTATAATAGATTGCTACAAGAGCTCTATGGTTTGGTAGTGGATATGAGAGCTTCTTGAAATCCAACCATGTCCACTATTTGTTGTCCAGTGTGAAAATAAGTCGACACAGGATCTGCAGGAAGTGCTGTGGTTCCTTTTTATCGGATGGTGGTCCTTATGTGTCAAAATGGCTGTTCTTATATATCAGATGATTGTTCCTATATATTAAATGGTGGTTCCTATATAACAGATGGTGGTCCTTATGTGTCAAAATGGCTATTCTTATATATCGGGGTTCATATGTATTAGATAATGGTTCCTATATGTTAAAATGGTTGTTCTTATATATCGGATGGTTGTTCCTATATAGTAAATGGTGGATCCTATATTGGACAGGCAGGCGGTCCCACAGCCAGCTAGTGTAAGACATACAGCTAATTGTCACTATACCTCTGACTGAGTTCCGTGGTAGTCTGGCCCTGGGTAACATACAAGCCCAATGATATCAGTCTAGTTTTTCTACAGATCATTATCCAAGCAAAAGTGTTGCAATGGCTTGTGAACAGCTGTGCCTAGACGAGATGTATGGGGAGGGAAGGAGATTGGAGGAGGGGGAGGGAGACTTGCTCTCAGGGGTGGGGGTAGGGGTTAGAATGTACTGACTGCCATGGGAAGAACTACCAGATCTGGATATGTCAAGGTTTATCATAATGCAGTTTTAGAAATGGTTGTTGATGCATGGAGATTTCAGCTAATTATTAATATGCTCCCTTAATGTACAGATTTATTGTTAATAAATTGATTTACTAAGTTTAGATTGTGATTGTGTTTGATGTGTTGTAGAAATAGAACAGTAAAAGTTGTAATATATTTTAAATTTGGAATGAGTAAAGGACTGGCATACTGGGAAGGACAGACTAGATAGGAGGGAATGACAGGACAGACAAGAGGGAAGGACAATACAGGACAGACAATAGGGAAGGATAATACAGGACAGACCAGAAGGAAGGACAATACAGGACAGACAAGAGGGAAGGACAATACAGGACAGACAGGAGGGAAGGACAATACAGGACAGACAAGAGGGAAGGACAATACAGGACAGACAAGAGGGAAGGACAATACAGGACAGACAAGAGGGAAGGCAGGACAGACAAGAGGGTATGGACAATACAGGAAAGACAAGAGGGAAGGACAATACTGGACATAATAGACAGGAGGGGCAAGATAGGCAGGACATTTGGACTGGAAATGACTAAACAGGCAGGATGAGAGGGAGCACCATACTTAAAACTTGTAGTAATCAACTACCGTGGATGCAAAGTGACTCACCCATTGGCCTTTGATATTGCCCATCTAACTGTTACATGTGTAACACTGTTAATCTTGTTACATGGAAAAAAATATTAAGATGTCTTGCAGAGTGGTCTTTGTTGTGACAGGGCTGGTGGTGTCGGGGTGGAGTGTCGTAGGCCAGTGATTAAAGGGGAGACAATGCAGCGTGACTACTGGAAGGCCTGTATTGGCTTCTCAATGCAAACCCGTTTGATCTCCTGCAGCCACAGTAATTACTTGTGATGGGACACATTTAATAACGGCAAAAGACTCTCACACTCATTCTTATTTGTCAATTTATGCAGAATTAATATGTTTAGAGATAAGAGTTGAATCAGTGCATTTCGTCTCTTGGGACCGGCGTATCAAATTTGTATTTTTTTCCCCATACAAATATGCAAAGAATAGTGGATGTTTGTCAAATATGGCTTTTCTTTAAATAATTGCATTTATGAATTTTGCTTTTGTTGTAGATTATCCAAAGTAAATTTACTTATGTGATTGTTTTTCTCCATCTGACTATTAATATAATTATGATATTAAATGATAAAACTTTTTGGTATATATGTCTCTATTTGTGCAATCAGCACAATTGTGTCTTTTTACCTAGAGGTGTTTAATAATATAGATCTACTTGTTCTTAAAATAAGATTTAGCACCAAATTTATTTTGTATCGCTTGTTTATTCTCAACATTTTACCTTTATTCATCACTTTTACTTTCTTTTAAATAATCTTTTTTCCAAATCGCTATTTTTACATGATACATCCCAGGGAAACCTTACATCAGAAATGTTTGCAGGCTTTGTATAAATCCAATCATAAGATAGCAGCAACTCTTAAGAGAAAGCTGACACTGAAAGGTAGTAATTATTGTTGGTTGATGTGCCACTGAAGGAAACCCTATCTGATGATCAGTCTGTACATGTATTGCCCTCCGACTGATGGGGCATTGTCTACCATTGTGGCCTACTGGCTATCACAGCAAGATTGGACTGCAATAGTGTACAGCTAGCTATCCAAACCATGGACACAAGCTGGTCAGTTGTATGACCATTGATTTGACCGGTCAAGGGATTTGAGGCGCATTTTGCCAGGTCATCCCGGGTCGTAATTATCTTCTATCTCTTACAGATGGACAAATTATCAAAACCTATAATTTTGTGAAATTAGAATTTGAGTTTAGACCTCTTAGAGACTTGGGTATATGAAATCGGATATAATTTCGGGGGTGATTTATGGTGTGGGCTGACTTGGAAGAATAATGGCATGTTTGGACAATCAAGCTGATGTTGGTTGTCCATGTACACTTTGACATTAAAGGGTACAATTGTAATTGGGCACTTAACACGACACCAATCAGCATTGACTAAGCTGTTGATTTGAAGGATTATTGTCGTGGGAATGGTGACAGTCATGTGATACTCGATGATAATTTGATGATACTTGATGATACTTGCTGATGATGATGGTATTAGCAATGACAATGACACACATTGCAGATTTTGAAAATATAGTCTGTGTCACGCTAATATTCTGTTTCAAGATATCTGCCTAAAATAGTTGAGCAAGTTTAGATTTCTTGGGAAACGGAGGATAATGGCTCAATTATTATAAATGTAATACCAGTAGGTTTTATATACAAGTAATTAAATTTCACCCTCTGATTAGCATATCCCTAGATTATCAAAACTGAGCCAAAGGCGTAACCCCGCTGGACGAGACCAGTAGGAGCATCTTGTATCACACCTGGCTACGTTTATGTCATTGATTTTTATATGATCAAACATTAAAAAATGTGAAATTGTCAATGTCTCCTTCAGTTGTATATTGGTCAGCTCTAATGGAACAACACTACAGTGGACTGACCATATACTGTAGATTAATTCATTCATCAAGTGTTAGAACCAACATTGGGATCAGCTTTGACCAGAAACACCACGTTAATCTGTTCTCAATACCCCCAAGCACTGTACTGTTTGGATATTCCACACACACTCACATACGTATGAAAGTCCTGATGATAAAAGGTAGCAACTTTGTCTGATTATGTGTTCATTTCCTGATAGGGGTTCCATTTCTGAAGCAATCCATTAGCGCCAATGTCAAGCTGTTGTCGAGATCTCCTGAGATTTGAGAGCGACGTCGCAGGAAGAGATACAGGCTCTGATTGGCTATAATCATTGTCATCACACAGGTAAAATACCATGCTGGATATGAATGGATTCCAATCCAACCTGCTCATTTTCTGCAACAGGAAGGAAAGCGCATTGATCAATATAAGGATATCACTTTAAAAAGGATCCGAAGGCTGTCATTATATGTGTCCTCATTTAGGGCTGGTAGGAAATACTTATTGGTTTGATGCCATGGATATTGCATTTAAAAACAGATCAGAAGGCTGTCATTATATGTGTACTCATTTAGGGCTGGTAAGAATACTTATTGGCAGGACATCATGGATATAATGCGGAAAAAAAGGATCAAAAGGCTGTCATTATATATATCTGCATCCTGGTATTGGGATGGTAGGAATACTTATAGGTTTGATGTCATGGACATGAGTTTAATAAAAGGATCAGAAGGCTTTCATTGTGTGCTCATTTTGGACTTGTAGGAAATACTTATAGGTTTGATGTCATGGATATATAAAATGTAGTGCATTTTGTTTTTAATTGCATTTTATTTTTAATTGAGTGGAAATAATTGGTAACGTGATCGTCAGAATTTATCGTATGCCAATAATGTCACTAGTGATGGATATCTTCTAAGTATAAAAATGGTAGTGCATTGACTAGCGCATAGTTGGACAGTACCATTATACATTTATTTATATTTAGTATAACATAGACATGCATTCAACTTACAAAGTGGATATAGTGCTCTTTTACTTTTCTTTACTTGTCTGCATGCATTCTTCCATCAATTCCAATCAGACTTGAAGTGTACTGTTAGGATGTAACATGTGTACACATGCTCCATTTCAACTCTTACCTTTTGAACATATAAAAAGCAAAACAGGATCCTTTAAAGAAACCTATTCAGTTTGAAATTTCGCAAATTATATTGGACACATTGCCTTTGAATGATGAGTAAATTACAGTCTGGCGAGTAAATCATTGCAAATTATTTCGTCCCGCATTTAAACACTTTTCCTTCACGAAATAAGCTGTGGGTGTGTGGACAGTTGCAATGAGTTCTGTAGACAGGGACGACACCTTGATTTACCTTCTACAAGCCGAGTCCTAACTATGATGAATGGCCACTTCTCTTACAGACTACTTACCTTACAACAAACATGATGCTAATAACCCAGACTCCGCCATTCCTGACTTGGAGCACTCCAGTAATCGGCTCCAGTTAAATTAGCTATTTTAGATTTGTTTCTTTTTCTTTCTTTTGTACGAGTATTGTCATAATAGTCGTATGAATATTGATGATTAAGATGTAATTTGTTGCAAATTTGGTGGTTACGTGGAGTCTAGTGTTAGCATCCGACCTCAAAGGTATCATTATTTCGATATTACTTCATCATTATGAGTGCTGGGTGTCTGTTCAAGAGGAATAATGATATATATTTTTTTGGATGTTTTCTGAAACCAGATGATAATTGTCAAATAAAGATAGAATAAAACCAATTGTAGGCCGTCATGCAATGATTTAAATATAAATGTGCCTTATTAAAGGTTAATTTTTATGATCACTAAAAATGGTGGAAAATAAATATTTATGTGTTTTTTTTTATTAGAGGAAGTCAGATTGACACTAAACAATGTTAATAGGGATTAATTCAAATTAGAATAGGAATTATCATATCAGGATGTCTGTTAATATATTTGATTCCAGACAGTAACAATGGACTCAACTCTCATAGAATAGGTTGTAAAACTAAGGAAAAAGTGAACAAAAAATAATTATCTGTCTGGTAACTGACACCTGTCAATCAAATTGACGGATCCATGTCCATAACCTGTCACTTACAGGGTTTTCATTGCATGCTATAGGGTTTCCATTGCTTGTTATGGGTTACCTCTGGATTCTTTCTTATAACTATGGAATAAAATATCATCAAAGTAATACATGATGTGCATAGCCTTGATCATACACCTCGTTATTGAATCTGACATAAATTACCAGTTGCGCCACAATCGCGTGGGATTACCTGAGAGTTTCTGTGAATTGAGGAAGGTTTGGGATGCAAGGCTCATATTATTGCACTGAGAATGTTGATGCAGTGAATTCTATCAAATGAATTAATTACACACTCTGGTTGTCATAGACTGTGAGGGTTAACCTCAGTTGGTTGTGATAGGAGAGATAGATTAATTTTGATAGATGTAGGTATAGATTCATAAACTGAAGATCTTTATGCATAGTTTCAACTTATTTTTTTAATTACTTTTACTCAGATTCGCAAAGCACATTTGAGCAGCGTTTGTATGTGTGTGTGTGTGTGTGTGTGTATGTATGTGTGTGTGTGTGTGTGTCTGTGTATGTATGTGTGTATATATGTATGTATGTATGTATGTATTGAATGCAAGCTTATTTAAAATATATAATTAATAATGTGTTTTTTTGGTTGTGTTTTTTTGTTAAAAATTAGACATCCTAAGTAAATTACAGATTGTTTGAGAAATGTAGATATTGCTTTTGTCTGTTGTTCTCTCTTGTACATACTGTTATGTGCCATGTTGTAAATCCATTCTTTTAATGATATTGTTAAGTCATCTGCCACAAGAAAAAGAAATCCCATAATAACAACAACCAACTGTTTTCAGTTCCTTGAAATAGATCCTTGTTGCAATATACAGTGTTAAATAGACCTGAGCAAGGTAACATTTTCAAATCGGCGCCATGTGTATAAATATCCCAGGTAAATATGACAAAGTGTCCATGCAAAGCTAAAATACTCTGACATACTGCAATATCTATTGCTTTAAACCTGCTTGTGTTGGCACACACTCTGCTTTCTTAAACATTAGTAGGTGGCATTGGAAATATTTATCTTAGAGAAGTCCGTGTTTCGTCAGAAGTTCGGCACTTTCAGCTGGATTTGTGTGAAAAACTAAATAAACAGTTTCATTGCAAAAGTACTCGTTGTGTTTCGGTGCATGATGTGAAGTGTTCTATTTGAGTGTAGAAGTTATTTGTTTGCTGTATATATGAAATATGCAGAGTTGTAAATGGATATATGGAGTATACTGAGAGTTCTCATGGGTATTTATGATACCGTAATTACCCTAATAATTCAAACCCTCTAATAGTTCAAACACCTAAATTAATCGCCGACATTTCCCCCCTAACCTAAATATACAAAGTTTTTCAAAACATAATTTTATATTTATGTGGAAACAATCGGGTTTTTTTCAAAAGAATTTAAAAAATACAATAATGTTTTTAAAAGTCAATTTATTTACCATTTCATTTACAATGATATTTTGTAGTTTAATCTGGTTGTCCCTAATTATATGAACACCAATCCTTTTCAATTTTCGTATTTTTATAATATTTCGACCAGCTACAAATTTAATTATTTTCTCCTGTTCGAATTATTAGGGTAATTACAGTATACTGAGTATTTTTAGTATGTCAAAGTAATGGGTATATACAGCATTCTGAGAGTTATCATGGGGTATTATGAAAGATAGGTATTTGCAGTATACTGAGGTGCATTTATTGAGGATACTGAGTTGTCATGGGTATATGGAGTATACTGAAAATTGTCATTGGTATGTGTAGTATATGTGTAGTATTTGTGTAGTATTTGTGGAGTATACTGACTGTTGTCATGGGTATAGTATCCTGAGAGTAATATTTCAATGGTTTGCTTTTGGTGGGATGAGAACCTGAAATTGCTACAAAAATTGACCACATTGATAGTAATAGTATGCATATACAGACATAATACAGGACTATTACTCATAAAGAACACATTCGAGAACCTTCATTATAACCAGTGCTGTGTGCTTCACAATGGAGGTGCAAGGGAGCATGTTATATGATGTGGCTGTAAATAATATCATTAAGAAGCAATTACATGTCCGTGACAATTTTCAAAAAATTGTCTTAATCCATACACTTTCAGTGTAATCTCAACATTTCCTGCACCCAAGATTCTTTTCCTGGCGTCCATTGTGCAAATAATCCAACACGAAACAAGAGTATGTGAACACTGTGTTATTGAGAAGTCTGCCGTTGCCGAGTGAAGACTCTCGTCTCGAATCAATACAATCACTGACACACTGCCGACACCCAAATGCATTAACCATTGTGTTGCTCTAATAAATATGGCTCATTTACAAGGAGATGGACATTGAATAGAACTCGAATGAAATCAAATGGTTGTCAATGAACTGATTTGCTTTCTGATTTCGTTTACTACGAGGTCCCGTATTGGTGGCAATGGGATTCAGATATGTAACGACCATCGCTTATCTGGTCCCAACTATGGCTGGGATTTGTACATGTGAAGAGGGTCAGCGAAGAATGACATCAAGGAGGGCCTGCAAAGAGGGTTCAGGAAGAGGGCCCATGAAGGGAGTGGGAAAATGGACTGCAGAGAGACTGCAAAGAGGGTCAACAGACTGAGATGGTCCAGAGACTGAGAACATGGTCCATAGAGAGGAACAGATAAGAGGATCTGGGAAGATGGACAGCTAAGAAGGACTGCAAAGAGGGTCCATAGAGAGGAACAGATAAGAGGGACTGTAAATAAGGAACAGATAAGAGGGACTGTAAATAGAGTCCATGAAGAGGGTCTGGACAGCTAAGAGGGACTGCAAAGAGGGTTCATATCAGGGACCAAGAACAGGGCCTGCTCTGAGGGTGCTCAAATGGTGTCTACTGTAATCTGTATGTAACAGGTTGACAAGTCTCCTAGCTGTCAGTGATCGCTATTGAACACTCTAGCATGTTTCCTGTCTGTGTACTCAGACACTCGTGGGTAGTGTCCTTGTCACTCTCCTTGAGTGTTTACACTGCACCCAGTAAGACCCTATACAGACGGGAAGGTGGCAAAATTATTGTTAACCCCTTTAATGTTAACGGCTGAGCATTTTGGCATTGCATCATCATCCTGTGAAATGTTTGATTTATCGAAACAATTAAGAGTTAATGCCATCTGTTGCACATAATCAGATTAGATTTGTTAGGTAACATTTTCTTTAGTAATACTTGGTATGGTATTTATTCTATACTGTAAGACAGAAATATATTGTGCAGAAATGGGTTTTTTAATGTTATGTTGGGCTGAGACTAGAAATATAATAATAACAATGTAACACTTTGAGCACGCTTTATGCATGGATTTGGCGCAATATAAATATACACATTATTATATTTCGTTTATTATTTAGAAAAATCGTAATGTGACCGAATGTTAAAGGGTTAATAAATGACATTGATTTCATCTCTTCTGCACCACCATTCTTTCCACACACGCTTCTCTACACGGTGGTAATGGACATTTGATGACATTTATTTATTAGACACTAATAGTGCCACGTGCTTGCACATTCTGTAGGACAAATAAGAGAAGCTGCATTACATGCATACCTACATGCTGCCTCAGTCATTGAGTGCACATTTTTATGTTAAATATACAATGAGGGATATCATAGCAATGGAAGATATCATAGCATTGAGGGATATCATAGTGTGGTGCATAACATTCAACATATTTAAGATTTTATTTATTGAAATTGTTTCAGGAATTAAAAAGAGATAATCTTTTCATAATTTTCTTGAAATATTAATATTTATATATATATAATTTTATCTATTTGGAATTATTGAAGGTTACTAAAACCATTAATAACTTTCCATGCTTGGTAATCACAATCACTGCTCTATTGTGAATTTCTGCAAGATTCAGCACTACAGATGTTGCAGGTTTTGCAGCCATGATATAAGTGAAAGAATCTTGAAAGATAATCTAAACCCAAATAAAATTTAAAATAATATTTTTAATAGGGCATTTACAGTGTGAAGAAGGTTAATTAATGTCCACCAGCAATTGCTATAAAGAATCAATCAATATGTTATCAATAAGCATTATATGAGCTTAAGGGCCTCAGTTATTCGACACAAATTAAGTACACATATGAACACGAAGCCCAATAACAAAAACAGTGATGGATTCTCCACGATTGAACATTAATGACATTTATTGTCTATCAGTCCAAGACTAAAGACTTCGACAAGGGGAGACAATGCTAAGATTGATACAGTGTATAATAGCCCCATTTACACCCCACTGGTAATGGAAGCTCGGCCAACAATGGCGAGTAAATAGATAGCAAATACCCCCATCTCGGCTCTTTTTACAGTGTTTACTTTTTATCTCGTGTGTCAATTTTTTCAGTCAACAGCCCGAGTAATTTGATAGTGGTTGAGACTGCTGGAGGCATGAGACACTTCATCTCAACAGCGGTGGTCATAGTCGGGGAAAACAGCGGGGAAAACAGCGATATAATCTTCAACAGCATGCTGCTATGACCTAGTTGTGTTGTTGCTAGATGTAGATATATGGGCCATCATTTAAACATTCATAGCACATAGACACTTTCAGTATATTCACAGCAGCCTATGAGACATGCATATTTGTGGAGTATGGAAATAGATATGTTTTTAAAAATAGATGCATTATGAATTCAGGAAATGTCAAGAAATATTGCAATGAAGCAAAATTTCAGGCAATTTCCAGTGTGTTCACAAAGCTTATGTTGACTATGTCATCCTCAAGAATTAATTTTAGTTATTTAATTTTAGTGGTTATTCATTCATGTTAAAATATTTAATTATTCTAACTTATATATAGTTACTTTCGGAATATTCTGAATTTTTGTCTCGAATTATGCAATTCCAACCTCCTCAATAAAGACTACTGTAGATGCATGTAATGTATTAATGGGGGTTGATCCTACAGGGAGATATTTAAATGAAATAATTTGGACTAATGATTTGCAAAACTTAATTATTTGGCTAACGATTCCATGTCTTATAACAGTATTATCACCACCAACCTCCTGGCAGGTTGTGAAACCGAAAGTGTTTAAAAAATTTTTTTTTATAAAAACGTCTGAATTCTGAATGCCGATCAGATTCCTGCAACTGGATGAAAAAGCAGTAGGTGGGAGAAATTTGATAGTTGATAATAGCATATCACTGGTATATTTCTGTGTGGACTTCAATGATATCGCGTAGCACATTGTTACCATGTCAGACCTCCAGCGAACACCTACCTAGCTTCCAACTGTTTGTGTTCTGTGGTAAACCTCAGCATCTATATCCATTTTACAAGTAAATACTGCTGTAACATGAATATATTGTTCAACATCTATATCCATTGTAAGACTAAATATTGCTATAACTTATGACTATATTGCCAAGCATCCATTGACATTGTACAAGTAAACATTCCTACAACTTAAGACTGTCTTGTTCACCATCCCATTCAGATCAACCAAGCGACATCCACAGATATGCGCTTGGACGTAATAGGAAGGTTGACATTATGGTGGAAACGGACGAATGCTAGTCATCTTTTACGGATGGAATGTAAATGCTTTCAGTGTCATATATTGCATTGTTATACATAGAATAGACAATTCCAGTGAAATCTGAGCAGAAATGATGTACAATTGTATTTCAATTGTATTGTATGGACACCTACCATTTAGGTACGAGCGCATATCTCCGATCCGAGATGTCGCAAAGTTGCTATGATTGTTCACCATCCATCACCATTGTACAACCAAATACTGCTGCTATGCAACTTATGACTACATGTATATTGCTAATAAACATTCATCTTCATTGGAAAACTAGGTACCACAAGCATGACTGCATTAATTGGAGATTGTTGTTATATCCTAATAATTGGAGATCATTGTGGATTACACCAATATTCTGTGACAAGTGTCAAACAGTTGTTAGTGCTCATTTTCTTGCCAGCTTGTTAACTCTATAGATGCCAGCTGGCAATACAGACATGCAATAAAATTAATGTTTCCTTAATTCATGCTATCTATATCAACATCCACTCATTGGTCTCAAAATATATTTAACAGGAGTCTTTAAAAATAAATATTTTTGGGACACATTGGTGTCATTAAATGTGCTATTATTTTACATTTTGAAGTTAAGAGTTAAAAGGGTTAATATACTGCGTATTGGAGGAAGTATTTATAATCTAAGTCAAGAGCCACTCTTAACTGCAGTGTTTGAAATATGAATTATTTCAAACAAATGAAAGCTATTTTGAGGTTTTAGGAAGGAAGCCATTGAGATCTGTATGTGTGTGTATTACTGATACTGGGCATTGGTATATCAGTTAACAGTTCATGTACCTGACAACACTCATGTGACAGTTATGTTGGGTATGCTCAGATGTGACAGTTATATTGGGTATGCTCAGATGTGACAGTTATGTTGGATATGCTCAGATGTGACAGTTATGTTGGGTATGTTCAGATGCGACAGTTATGTTGGGTATGTTCAGATGTGACAATTATGTTGGGTATGTTCAGATGTGACAATTATGTTGGGTATGCTCAGTTTATTCACAATAACTGTAGCAATATCAATTATCCAAAATATGTGACGATTCTGGTCATTTGATTGGCGGGTTGGTGGTAGCGCAGTGGTAGAGCAGTTGGACTTCGGAGCCAAAGGTTCCAGGTTCAAATCCCGCCCCGGGGGCCCGGC
>JAUTBT010009971.1:0-24516 GCA_032361225.1 Lepetodrilus schrolli
TGCTCGCAGGTTTACTGCAACATTCAGCGCTACGGATATTGCGGGTTTCCTCCTGCCCTAAACTGACAAGTCGTGATCTAAGTGAAAGCATCTTGAAAGCGATTTAAAACCCCAATTTATAATAAAAGAAGAAAAAAACCCTGTCTAGGTGACTGTGTGCTCATGGCAAACCGCTCCCTAGACAGGCATAATGTTAAGCTCCTGTGAGCAGCCTAGCTGGAACTCGGCGCTATATAAATAGATATATTTATTATTATTATTGTATGCATTTAATCTAGGAAACTATATCAAGTGCATGTGATTGTTGTAATCTATTTCTTTATTTTTGTGTGTGTAATATATTGGTTGCTGATGATGTAGTTATATATGGATGTATTTCAGTGGGGTAACGAGAGATATGAAGAGGTACAGAGCACATCCGTGTGGTGCAGCCCATTGCCAGGAATTGAGTGCTATGGCAACAGGACCTTCCTCAGAGACGGATTTCCTTGTATAAGGTGGCTATCATCATTACCATAGTTACCAGATGCCGACTTTAAAACCTGAGATTACAAAATTCTTTTGATACAATTTCATTTTATTTTTTATTTATTTAAATTTTTAAAAATTATTTTAACATTTCTTTATTTTCCATGCCACCAGGCTTGATATATGTACATAGAGACATACACAAAAAATTAGACATTGCAGTTATAAGTTTACAATTTCATGCTCCACTTTGTATTTCACTCAAATCCCAATGCAAAATTATATCATCAGGGTAATCTCTTACCGAGATGTTCAATATTTATTTTTATTTTTTAAATGACATATCTGCCATTAAATGTCGATGTTGAATGCCCATCGCAGAGCAAACTATGACTTGAGTAATTTCACAAGTGTAATTATAATAACCATTTCATTAACCTTCTATCTGGATTCAGGCTGTTTCAGCTTAAAGCAATTTCCCATTCTCATCCCTGTATTTTAGATTCCCTTAAAAAACCACTATAACAGCTACTTTTTTTTTTTCCATTTAAGTTTCGGTAGATACTGGCAATTTTGCAGAATTAATTTTGGATATTTTGTGATTTATTGCCATTTTTGTTTTGTTTCAGATACAATGGACATTACTTTGTAACAACATTACTTTATTCCGTACTGCTTGGCTTTCTCGGAATGGATCGCTTTTGTCTTGGACACACAGGTGTGTATTTTTCCACATCCCAAGGTCAAACCAGATTGTTCATATTGGGTAGGCAACATGCATTAACATATTTACTGTCTAAAAGTTACAGAGGATCTATGATAAAGCAAAGTGACTTCACATGCTGTGTGGGTATAGAATGAATGAATTAGTGCTTTACGTCATAGCTGGACTATTTCACCCATGCATGGTAGAGAATAAAACTATGTCAGTGGTGATGTTCCTTTGAGCTGTGCCAAGTGTTCAGAATACTACGGACAGACAATTTTGTCAATGGAACGTCTCGCACACTGTGTGGTCTGTACTCACACTGCACGGTCTCTACTCATTGGCAAAGTAGTGCAGATAGCACAGTGATGTCACCACATCTAAGGCAACTCTTTGCCGCCATCTTGCTCGTGTGAGACGTGTGCGAGTCATTCCTTTCATTCAGTACACCATACTGGAGTTACGTCACCTGTCTGTCTGAGAACACTTTGCACAGCTCAAAGAAACAGGGCCATTTATATTGCATCAAATCCACACTCCACTTCCTGCTCACTATTACCCCGGTCAATAGATTTTCCTTCTCAACTCTCTGGGGAATATACAAAGATGCCATTTGAAGCAGTGAAAAGTTAAAATTCACCTTCCCATCTCATCCTACGGAACTATCAATTTACTTAAAAATCAGATCTCAACTTTTGCTCCTAAATATTTGAACATTGTTGCTCAACTAGTGGATGTTAAAATATCTGAGCATCAATTTCGGATCCGATTGGAGTGAGATTGACCGGACTATAGACCATAATATGATGTAGTTATTTTTATATGACTACCTGAATGGTGCATGATTTCTCTACTGGCAGGAACGGCAGTTGGGAAACTCCTGACAGTCGGAGGTGTCGGCATCTGGTGGATTATCGACGTCATTCTACTCATCACCGGAATGTTGAAGCCGGCCGACGACACCAACTGGGTACCGTACTTTTAATGACGATCCGTTATCCAGAACAATCCAGCAATGGAGGTGTGAGGGAAATGCTGGGTGAAATGCTATCCTGGAATAATTCTCGGAACATACTTCTTGGAACAGATCTCTGAGAACATGTATCATTTGTTCCTGGAGAAAAACTTTTTCCTGGCATAGACATCTTGGAACAGACTTCTCAGAACACATTTTCCTGATTTTTTTTCTGAAGAAACATTTTCAAGCATTTCCTGGAATAACACTTCTTGGAAGACAATTTTCTGGGGGAAAACTCATCTTGGAATACATTTCTTCTGTGGTACATCTTGGAGCACACATTATGGAACACGTTTCCGAACACTTATATATATCTTGGAACACTATTCCTGGAACAAACATCTTGGAAGACGTTTCTAGCATTGTTTTGGAATTACTTTGTGTGTGAAGGAAATAGCGGACTTTCTGTACGCAGTTTTGTATCCATAAATTGTGTGTGGCTGCATGTGTGTGGCTGCATGTGTGTGTGAGTGAGAGAGAGAGAGAGTAAGTGAGAGAGAGAAGAGAGAGAAGGGAGAGATAGAGAGAGAGCACACAACATATGTGGGAATCATGACTAATGTCCAGAGATGGTCACGAGTCATAGGAACCTAAATGTTGCATCCATGTTTTGTAGCATCCTAGCCTTATCATGAAAGGGTCGTTGTGTAGTTCTAGTCTAAATCAGCTCATAGGCCATACTTATATTATAGCAGAAAACGACGTAAACCTAAATTTACACCCAAACTACTTTTTCGTGAATTGCAGACCAGATATACTCAACAAAATAAATTAAGGGCCATCAGATATTGTGTGGATACGTTTTCTACCAAATTTTGGAACTCGGCTTTAGAAATCTGGTACCATTCCTCAGACTAATGCTTCTGCAAGCTCTTGAAGAGTACCTGGAGCCTGTAGATGCTTGGAGATTCTTCCTCGTTAAACTAATAAACAGCTGAATGTATATGTCCAAAAAGGCTACTGGTCCTTTATTTTGTTGAGTATTTATACTACCACAGTATTAGTATTTCAAGTGAGTTGGTGCAGATCACAAGCATCATGTACACATTCACAGAGTATGATCTGAGTGACTACGGTGCACCTAGTAGCGACATGCGATGTCAATGACCAGACTCATATCTACTACGAGAGCATAAGCATGCTTTTAGCGATCTCTTATACAGGACGTCTGGGCACTTACAAGAGTGCTATGGTCTGATATGTACGAGTGTATGTGCAAGCACACGTGTCCATGAATCTGATTTATATATTATCGCAGGTTCGTCATCATGATCATCTGTATTGCATATATTTACAATAATAAATAATGTTTTGTCTAGCTTGTTTGAAATTGACATTGGTTGTACTGGAATTATTGACTCCAAGTTGTAGGCAACAAGCCTGAATTTTACAAACTGTGGGTGGATGGTTAATGATAATCGTAATGTATATATACTCAACAAAATAAATTAAGGGCCAGCAGATATTTTATGAAAAAGCTTTCATCTAAATTTGTATTTACGTTCTTGAAGAGTATTTGGAGCATTTAGACGTTTGGAAATTATTCGTTGTAAAAATAATATAAAGCTAACTTTTTATGTCGGAAAAGGCTTGTTGCCCTTAATTAATTTTGTGGGGTATATATGGTCAGCTTGCTGCCATATTGCTGTGTTCGCTGTTGGCCCATCTATTTAAACTCGAATCAAACTGCTCTCCATTCAATATGGTATTGTAGTATACTATGCAACAATGTTTATTTTGTGTGCGTGTGTGTGTGTGCACGTGCGTGCAATATGTCTGTCATTCAAGTGACACTGTTATCTTCTGACATCATATGTCCAGAAATGATCATAAATGACAAATAATACTTTTGCTTGATCAAATACCTCTTTGTTTACATAGATTGTACATGTTACATCACAACGGTAATCACATGGACCCATCACCATTTGCTGAAGGGACGTTCCTTTCACCGTAGAACAGTGTTCCGGTTACTTGGGTCATACCGTTTTGTCAAAGGAAGGTAGCCGCACATTGTTCATAACCTGTGCCGTCTGTATTCACTAGCGAGGTTGTGCAGACAGAACAGGGATAGTACATAAGGCACTCTTTGCTGCCATCGTGCTTGCATGAAAGGTGTGTGAACCATTCTTTTCACGGTTTCAGTATAGATATCTAGTACAGTTGAAAGGAACATCCCCCTAAATACATTATTAAAGGCATACAATCACGGATTTGTTTACATATTTCATGGTCAAACATTTTTACATGAAAGTATGTACATTTGATTTGTGTCTACACAAGTATATCGGGTAACCAGTTACATTTTCCACGTATCCCACTGGTTTTCAATATTTTATCATTTAAAAATATTTATAGCTAGTAGCTTTATTGGTACCTGTAGTGAAAGGTTAATTTGAACATCTTCAATGATTAGAGTTATCCCCCTTAGTCTAGACTATAGTAAATTGAGATGTTACAGTACATTACCAACTGATTATTCGGGTTTTACTGGAAATGTACACTGCAATGGAATTTTACCTAAAGCGATTATGTGTATGCTAAGTGCATGTACTTTGCATTTTTAACTCCAATTTTGTCCAAAATGACAACTTAATCTGTGATTGTATGCCTTTAAAGCTCCTGTGGGACAAAATTCATTGATTAATATTTTTGAATACATTTTGTATGAACATACTAAAGTGATTCTGATTGTCACGATATATAACATATCAAAAAGACATCCAATGCACAACCAATTGGAGATTTGTATAAATCAAATATAGACAAAATATATCTGATGGGCTCTTGCTACTATTACATATTGATAAATATATATCAACAAATCTCTAGACAATGCAGACTGCTCATAGCTCTTCATTGTTTGTGGATGGGTACAGGACTGAGCAAGGAGTCATGTATAGATTGCAATACAGAATCCATAATGATAATTGTAAGTACTCCAATTTGGGTTCCATTTTTGTAAAATATATATGAAAGCATTTTCGTGAAACAAATCAGATAAAGATAAATACATAGAGATTAATACACGAGCTTGTGTGTCATACTGATTTTACGACACGAGTGATTCCAAATCACGAGTGTCATAAAATCAATACGACACACTAGCGAGTGTGTTCATTTCTTTATCCAACAACTTTTTAACAGAAATTCATACAACTCAAACGTATTCTCATATGGAAGTTAAATAGGGAGTGGCGGATGAATACATCCCCCGACCATACCAACCAATGAAACCGTCTTATCACGATGACAGGCGTGGGAAAATTGTGATGCAAGCCATGTAACCAGCCAATGAAAATCGTTCCAGGTGTTATGCACTACTGTGCAAGATATGATATTAATGTCACAAGTTATCTTGAACCATATGTTGGATAAATTGACATATGTAGCTCTGATAACTATACTCATTGACATACTTAGCTCGGATTTCTTTTACATTAGTTCTGATAATACCATAACTAGCTCTGATAATACCATGAAATAACTAGCTCTTATAACTATAATCATACTACATATATATGTAGCTCTTAAAAACTCCTCGACATGCTAATAGCTCTGATAACTCTTTGACATACTTAGCTCGGAGAATCTCCAAAGCGTAGTCCAAGATGCCAGACTCCGGGTCAGAGTAAGACTGCCACTGGCTGGCCACTGTGGCCACGTGAAGACTGAAGTTCCGATCTGTGAACCCGTCCAAGTAGCCATCAACGATCTCACCCCTGACTGGCATAGTCAGATCTACCATCACTGAAACAGCAAGTGTCGTAACCTACCAGTTTACCGATTAAATTCAGGTAATATGTAAAACAATATTGATAAATGTTTTATGTTGATATATGTAAAAATGTAATTTTAAGTGTAATGTAAAATACTGTGAAATAGAAAAATACCAAAGTGGAATTGAGCTGTGTATATCAATACAAGTATAAAAGTGAGCAGAGCCTTTTGTCATGTATCATAAAACTGGATTGGTTGATATAATATAATATGCATTCATGGTATTGCAGACAGTTAGTTGATTTTGGCTTGTGTGTATGCGTGTGAGCTATTTTTGTGAAATTTCGGTTTTGGGGATAAATTTGTTACCTGCATGATTCCTGGGGCATACAGGATTTTACAAGCTGAAATTTCTTGTACACATCTCGACCTTCAGTCTTGGATTATACGACAAATTTCCCCTTGTGACAACCTGAACACCCTGGAAATGATGCTGGTAACTAATATCATGTATACCTCCATCGGAGGTGGCAGTACTGTTGAGCTGACGGTGACCAGCATTGAACGCGGTAACCTGTGAGTAGTACGACTCTCCGTGACGTAGGAGGTTCCCCACGTCCAGATCCACACAAGCCTCGTGAATCATGTGACTGAATGTGGTGCCATTTGAAACCTCGGTCCCATTGCCATCTATGACCACCACAACATAATACAGGATCCCAGATTCCGGGTCATAGAAGCCAAACCAGTTGGCACAAATCTGCAATAGTATAAAAGTGTAAAGTGGAAAGTTCACCTTTGTTTGCAATATTCCATATTCCTTTTATGGTAATGTTTAACTTTTTTTAAAGTATGTTGTTTTTACTATTCTACTTTAAAATTGTTTTCTTTCTACCTATTATTACTAACAGATGTTGCAGGTTTCCTCCTGTCCTAAATTGACAAGCCGTGATATAAGTGAAAGAATCTTGAAAGCGTCTAATATATATTATTATTATTTTATTACTAATGTAAAATTTCAACCTTGTTGTCATATTTGGTGAAGTTGAAATCATGTTTGGAGATGGGTCCGTCATACACAGACCCAGCAATGGGTGGCGATGCGTCCACAACAAATGGGTGGTCTGCGGACCCAATAGTCATCAGGTCCACTGAAAATGACGCAACACAATGTGTTTACATACATCATGAGGGACCTACATGTTTCTAATTCTAGCCAAAAATATACTGTAGTATTGTCATGCATCATCAGTGGTTAGTGAATCTGTTTTTACGTTCCTATGTAATACATCAATGTCATGCAAAATACAAAATAAATGAAAAACATAAAAACATTTGCACCACAGGTCTCACATATATAGAGGATATTACAACATTATGTCCTTAGTGTAATAATTTTATGCACGAGATTCAGTGAGTGCAAATAAAATTATTCCACGAGTGACATGAACACATGAAGATAATATTAACCCTCTTCCTGCTGGATTAGGCACAGTCACTGCTCTTTAGGGCATCTCCAGTTTATAGGGGAACATTGTGTAATATCCTATTTATTGCCCCAGATGGAATTTATATTAAAGTAGTAGTAGGTCTAACATTAACATGCTTTTCATCAAAGGCAGACAGATTCTACACAAGATAGGCATATCCTTGACTTAGCATTTGTCACAATGCACCTATGACATCATTTCATTGTCAGCAGTGTTACATCATACAATGCACATAATATTATCATTTCAATATGACATGGCTTAAAAGAACACACTGGCAAAATAAATAATTTATTGTAATTTATGATAGTTCTAGTATCAAGTCCTGTGAAGGAATGCACATACCATTGTTGATGGCTCTGACCTTGACCCAGATAGGCGTTCCTCCGGGTACCTCAAACTCTCGTTCTATGTTTCCATCGGTATGGGCAGATCTCATCCAGTCCAAATGGTAACAGTCACGTGTACTTGCTCCCAGACACATGTCGACCTCTTTGATGTCAGAATCAGGGTCACTGGAGAATGTCATGGTAACAATTTTATTCCTAAAATTACATACCTGGGGCCCGTTCCATGGAACAATTGTAACACTGGGGAGATCGTAACACCTGTACATTAGCATGGAGTTGCTAAGGAGTCATGACTCTCGTAGCGCTACGATTGTTCTGTGGAACTGGGGTCTGGTTGTACATGAAGTACAATATACAATATCATGAAATGTGTTATGGTGGTGTAAATTATTGTTATTATTATTAATATTATTATTGTTATTATTCATTGACAGACTATCTTCACATTATCACCATCCATCCATCCATCCACCTCCACCACCACCACCACCACCACCACCACCACCACCACCAACCACCACCACCACCACTACCATCGTCATCATACATTATCATCATTATCATCATCATCATCATCATCATCTCTGACACAGAATATTATTAGGGCCCCATTGCCCAAAACAGTTCTACAATCGATCGTGCATTCAAATTTTAGAAACATTCTATTTCATGAAACACTTTTATGAGTTTTTAATAAGTACTGTATTTATCGCTACAATACTTGAGAATATCGTTAGCTCAAATGATTGTAGCGATAAAAGTGGGTCCCTAAAATTGTAGCTACAACTGTTCTGAACGATGAGGCCCAGAGCAAAACATATACCACATGCTCATTGTTGTCAACAGTGTCACATGACCAATCAACCAATATTTACGTTGCATTGTACTCCGCTGTGATGTTATGACTGACTTCGTTGTACGTTACGTTGAAGACCTCGTGAACGAAGGGTGGTGAATTGTCGATAGTCAGTGGAGTGGTGTGACAAATAGTTGTCACCAATGGGCCTCCATACTCGACCTTGTTTAAAGCTCTGAGTGTAATGTAGTATTTTCCATCTAGGGGTAAGACGTGCAATATTACTGCTGTGGTCATAAATGTATTAGTAAGGTTCATATCGAACACATATAATAACTATAATAATAATAATAATAATAATAATAATAATAATAATAATGCGAGCATTCATATTGCGCGAAATCCACACATGAAAGCTCATAGCACTACATTAATACCCCGGTAAATGGATCAGTGTTCTCATTTTCCTTCTCAACTCCCTGGAGAGTTACATGAATTGCATGAATCAATGAAAATGACATACTGGATACATATGTATGTGTTGTTAGTTTGATATCTATTCAACAAGTTCTTTAAGAAATTAGTTCCTGTCAATAATATTATCAAATATTTTTCTCATGTATCATATTTTTTATTATCTAGTACCCCATTTTGCAGTATAGGGATTGCACCCCTCAATCAATATAAAAATAAATCATTTTAATGGTAAAAACAATGAAATGCAATGAAATCACATGCACCCCTGGCCTGTCCCAAGCCACGTCCAGGGCAAATAAATCAGCTCCTGGACAAATAAATCAGCGGATGTCCACATAAAATTGCCATGCCTGCAACTGAAGCCTACCTCATTTCCTGCTATAGTAAAGCATGGCATAATACCTGGGTCCCTCTCTATAGAACAGTTGCTAGCACTACGAGATTCGCAACTCTATTTTAGCTTATTGGAGTTTTGACTCGCAAAGCACTATGAATGTTTCATGGAATGGGGGCCTGATTTACACCCAGACTAACATATGACCCTGATCCTTGTCAAAGACAACAAATTCTTCAAAAATGGAGAAAAAAAATCTGGCAAAATTGCATCCCCTTTTCCCCCAAAAAAAGAAGAGGATATATCCATCTGCCCCATGGTCATGGGAAACACGTACTTGGTAGCTTGGAATACGGTTTTGGTATAGGGAACATTAGACCAGTGTGTGTCCACTCTGACTGGTCAATGATGTGGCTGTGTGGGTCTCGATACTGACGGATCAACTCCTGACAGACCTCCTTCCCAACGGTCCACGAGTATCCCAGGAGGTCAGACTGGCGGTCATAAATATCTTGCCAGTTGGCTGCAGAATAGATACATTAATTATTAATGTTGATACAAAAATATTTTAAAATTAAAAATAAAACAAACAATAAATAAACAAAAAAAACCAAAAAAACACAGTACAAGCTAATTGTTGTGATCATTAATCCTTTGCCACTTGGCTGCAGAATATGTACCAGTAAATAAATTATCAATGTGATGTAATAAAAAATAAAGTATAAGCTAATTGTTGTGATAAATCCCTTGCCATTTGGCTGAAGAACATGACTTTATTGTAAATAAATGTGCAACACCAACAAAAAAAACCAGTACAATCTATTTGTGGTGGTCATTGATCCTATTGCCATTTGGCAGCAGAAAATGTCAAAGTAAATGTGTGATGCAAACCACAGTACAAGCTAATTGTGGTAGCCATAACTCCTTTGCCATCTGGCTCATTAATCACTTGATATTTGGCTGCAGAATATGTAAAAACAGACATTTGTGATGCAAACCACAATACAAGTTAATTGTGGTGGTCATAAGCCCCTTGCCATTTAGCACACTGTTCCATTGCCATTTAGCACACTGTTCCATTGCCATTTAGCACACTGTTCCATTGCCATTTGGCTACATTTGAGCATTAGAACACTAGTAGTAGTACTGTTTGCCTGAAGGGATGTTATGAAGACTGATGTACCTGAGATGTACCGGTTGATTCTCGTGTACAACAATTCTTTGCCAGCTTTGTCTCCATTGAACAGTGTCGTTGATCCTGGTCCATCGACAATGACTCTGGAATCAAAGCATTTAATGATTGTTGTACACTACAGCAAGGGTACATGCACTCCATATATATGGGACAACTTTAAAGTGACTCAACAACAGCCAATACCTACCATGGTAACAATTGATGTGTAACAATTGGTGCCTATGTGGTAGCAACTACCTATGATAACAACTAGTGCCTACCTATGGTAACAAGTGGTTGCTACCTATGAACCAGTGCATATGGTAACAACCAGTGCCTACCTGTGGTAACAACCAGTGCCTACCTATGGTTCTGCATGCTAGGGTCCACATCTCGGCACCTGGACATCCAGTCAGGTCGATCTGTTGGAGTCAGGTCCAGACATGGAACAGTCTCCAGATAGTCTCCGCCACCATTCTCAATCTTTCCTGTAACCACGGTAACAGCTCATTCATTGGTCATCGTGTCACAATGCATGTACACAGTCATGACACTTTTACATGGTCACAATGCATTTACATTCAGGGTTGTAGCCAGCAGTGAAACGCAGTGCAGGCCCACATGTTACTAATGTCAGGGGCTCGTGCGCAGGAATTCCAGAGTACTGAACTTGCTTTATAGAGACAAAAGCATCTGCAGGCATGGGCCTTGTTGTATAAATATTACTTAATTTATAAAATGAGTTGGCAAAACTGATATTATGTGATATTCTGTTGACCATAATATCATTTGGCCAATGTATATGAAAATGAATGTGAGATTCTATTTATCACATAACTGCAGAAACTATTGTCACAAACACTATATAGGCAAATGTCTTGGAAACTAGATTAAAGCACGCAGACAAAATATAGTTCCAAGTTGATATATAAATTAATAAATGTGTTTGCATATTTAATTCAAGAAATCTCTTAACTTCATATTCGACAAATTAAGTCCCAAAAAGAAGCTCTATAATTGGTCCAAAAAGACTTTGATATTGCATATGAATACAATCATAAAAATCCATTGTGTTATTGCACTAGTGCAAATATTTATATTTATAGCATGGTTTTATTGCACTCCAAATCTCCTATGGTATGTGATAATAGTAGCTACGCACCCGACATGGTGACATAAATGCAGCCCTATTAGTGTCATATCTTACAGGTGTGCTGTCATGTCAGTAACAGCAAATGTTTTATCAGAAGGATCACTGTAGACTGAGGTTCCTCTAATTCACAGACAACACACATGTCACGTACCTGGGTTTGGTGGCGTCGTGTCAACAAGGATGCCTTTACTGCTAATAATGGAGGTGAAACCAAGGTCATTGACCAGATGCAGGTTGACATAGTACATACGCTCGTGGAACAATGACAGCCCTCTGAATACCTCCTCATGAGCAAATCCTACACCCAGTCTTTCATAGTGCCGGAACGTAGAAGACTGCAAAGAGAAGTATTGGGGCTAGACTGGCTACGGTATGTGTGTAACAGGACCATGCCGATCCTGGGATTTGAACCCAAGGTCTCTGGATTACAAGTCCATCCAGCCAAAGGGATAATCTGACCCCAAGATTATGAAACTTTTTTTTAGCACAATTTCATGCTCAGTTAAAACAATAAATAAATAAATTTAATGCTCAATGAAAAGTTTTGTTTACAAATCCACATATAAGATTTGAGCTTGAGAATGAAATCGTGCTCAAAAGGTTTCGTAATTTCAGGTCCAGTAAGAGCTTATCCAAATTGCATACTAAAAAATATTAGTTACATTAATTTATTGAAACATAATGCAAAGACTACATATTTCACCTACCACTGCCAGCTTGTAATGGTGGCCGATGATGACTGCCATCAATTCGCACATCCTTCCAGCATAGTTGAAACTGAGGCACAAGCTGGGAGGAAGCAGCACACATGATTTGGCACACAACTCCACAGTGGAGACAGATCTCAAGATCTCCACAATTGGGCCGACCAACCGACCCTCCTGATAACCCGTGAAGTGACTGAACAATGCTCTGCTTCCACTGGGATCAATAGAGCCTGAAGCAACCAAGACTTGTGATGCAACACATGGAATTGGAAATAGTATGTTGGCCTGTGTTTCATGAAAGTGTTATATTGTGGTATTCCATACTTTTAACACAAGAGGAAATTATGTAACCCATGATTTTTTATTTGATTTTTTAAAATTCTTAATTTGGGTTTAGTGCCACTTTCAAGAATCTTTCACTTCTATCAAGGCTTGTCAGTTTAGAGCAGGAGCTAACCTGCAACATCCATAGAGCTTGATGTTGCAGTAAACATGCACACACTGGCTTGTAGTGGTAAACATAGATTAATGCGCGAACAACCAGTTCGACTTTTTTTGTGAAATGGGATTTGCATCAAATACATAATCCAATCAGTCATAGATGAATGGCTAACAGTAACAACAGAATAGCCATCCGATTTAAGACGAAATGAAGAACATGCATTACTGCTATTTTAGAGATATACTAATAGATATATATATACTATATATATATATATATATATATACTATATATATTAAAAGAGCATTCCGATTTTGAAATAATAAAGTAATACAGAACTATTTACAAAAATTAGGTCATAAACAACACAACAGTAAGATAATTAAATTAAATAATATCATATTTACAGAAACATGTCAGAGACAACAGAACAGTAAGACAATTAAATTAAATAATATCATATTTACAGAAACATGTCAGAGACAACAGAAGAGTAAGACAATTGAAATTATGATGAATATTATTTTTTTAGAGCTGCTTTCAAGATTCTTTAAATTATAAAGTATTAAAGAACCATTTACAGAAACAGGTCAGAAACAACAGAACAGAAAGGCAATTAAATCCACACGCTGTTCCAACTGACCATCATATTGGAGGTTCAGGTTTGTCCGTAGATCGACGACAGAGAACGGAACTACACCACCCCCGTAAATTCCCATCCCGAGCCCCACGCCAATGTATGCAGTGGCTAGCATGCTGTCTTCGTACACCACCATGGAGGCTCGCAGTGTCTGCGTGTTGCTGGTGGTGACAAAGTCACCCACTACCCTACCACCAGGCAAGGAGACGTCGTACGTGGGAATGTGACATGTGACTTGCGATCGTTCTCCGCCACTGTTTTCCCCATATACAGTGACGTACAGTGGTATTCCTTGCACGGGGAATTTCTGGATGAAAAATTAAATTGAATATATTTCCCAAAAATAATTTATGGTATAGATTCTTTAAAAAACATTAAGGGTTGCAGATATATATTTTGTGGGGAAGCTTTCCGATTAGATGACGTAGCCATTGATGACTCTGTCCTGTTTGCCTGATAGTAACCCTACTTAGATGAACACCATCTACAACACATATACTCAACACAATAAATTATGGGCCAACAGTTGTGTTGGAGGCTTTCTACAAAATTCCTGAACTTGACTTAAGGAATTTGGTGCAATTCTTCTTCCAATGTGTCTGCAAGTTCTTGAAGAGTACATTGAGTATGTAGACATTTGAAAAATCTTCATTATTAAAATAACATAAAGATAATTTATATGTCCAAAAAGGCTAGTGGCCCTTAATTAATTGTGTTGGGTATGATCTATACATTGTGAACAAATACCTCTATATTTCTTTACCTGCATACTGTTTATCCAATTGGAGTAAACATTTTAAGATATATGTCAACATACAGTTGTAGTAGTTAATAACATGAACACCAACCAGTCCTTGCTTTAACTCTTTAATGTTTAGTCTCGAGCAAGGGAACGGGAACAACTAGTACTTTCTTTTAATGCAATCAGGGCTCAAACCACATGCATTGGGCCAACACTCTCACCACTACACCACAGAGGTGGTCCTACAGCACAAGCATACCTGCGTGATGATGGTGGATGGTCCTCCAATTGAGGCTTGGTGGAGGATGTCGCTCAGCCCTGGTTGGGTGCCAATGTCCATGGTCATCTTCACCTGACTTCGGTCATCCTCGGATGGTGCCGTGATTTCAATGGCGGGTTCCGTGTAGTCCCGGTCTGGCAGCTGACGGGCAGTACAGGACCTGATGTTCGGGCTTCGCTTTTTTCTCTGAAAGTCATAGGGAAAACTGCATTGGTTTGTTGTCTGTTATTGTTGTCACACAGGTTTAAAGTGTATTCCTGGTGGGAGCAGCATACTAGATGTTGTGTGAAAGTTTGCAATTATTTAGTTTGTCATGTCTATTTCTAATACTTCTAAAGAAAGTGTAGCCTGGTGTGATATCAGAATGCTTCAACTGGTCTCGGTCAGAAAGGTTACCCCTTTGGCTCAGTTAGTAGAGCATTGGACTCGTAATCAAGGGTTCGAATCCCAGGATCAACAGTACTTGATGATGGCTTGTTATCCAATTCTAATTAAAAAGAGGCTTCCTCAAATTTTTGGGGCACTGTATTAAAAGTGCTTCTGTTAGTCGCAATAACTGCATCTTATTGGTGGTTATCCTACTGCTGTCTTATTTCATATTGGGCATTGTAAACATTAGTGATGTGCTGGTCAGTAAAATTATCAATTTATTGATCGATGAAGCGCAGGATATACCCAGTGGGCACGCCACATGAAAGCCACATGGTATACTGGTGGAAATCTGTTGGACCCGTGGTTCAATTGACGTGGTTTTCGTGATTTACTGGCACGTGATTAATTCATCTCCAGAAGTCGTGGTCATGACGTGGTTTCTATGACATAATGTGACGAGTTTTATTTTATATGTGGGCGTTTCAACTCAATCTCCATAAGTCGTGGCCATGATGTGGTTTCTATGGCATAAAGTAAATGAGTTTATTTTATGACTATAATAAAGTGTGCGCGTCAATTCACGTGGTCGTTTACATGGTAATTGTCAAATGATCCCGCCACAGCTATCGATCACCAGTGCATACCCGCGCATCAAGCTACAGTCCACCCATTCTCAGCAGAGGTAGCTTCTGCACATGTGCGAGTGGCATGTTTATTCAATCAACTGAGCGCGAGAATGCAGCCCGCCATGAATCCTTTGATCACGTGTTCATTTAACGAGCTTGGCTTGTCCCGTTCAAATAGCAGCACAGTTGGAAATTGCAACCGCTCCTAATCTGTTGTTTGTTTGTGACTTGTCATCAAGCTGGAAAACACTTCAGAGGATCCAGAATTGCATCAACATTGTTGACAACAACAAGGTATAATATAGTTCTTAAATTATGTACTCAATTACTCAGAATAATGTCATCTCCGCTGATGTGCCAGCTCAATATGAAGGGACAGCATGGCAACAAAACAGGATCTGGCAGCTCTGCGTTATGCCAAGTTATAACGGGTAATTAAATGTTACTTTTGTATTGTACATAGATCTTTTTATATGAACATGAGGAATGCATATATTTGTCTGAACTCAAAAATGTTTTTATTTGTTTTCAGCCAGTATTGTGAAGAGTCAGAACACTACAGAAAGTGACACAAAACAGTAGATCGGCAGGGTACTTAAGTACGCCCCAAAAAGAAAGACCTGTACTAGTGATTAGATCCTTTTAATAAATATGTGCATAGAATGAAGCAATTGTGTGTATTGTTTTATGTGAAATCCACCTGAATATTTCACGTGATTTTGATTTGCATATACCACCAGTTATCCACGTGAAATACACCTGAATATTTCATATGAAAGCCATGTGAATATTTCATGTTAAATTCATGTGAATATTTCACATGATTTTGATTTTCATATACTACCAGTTATCCACGTGAAAAACATGTCACACATTCATGTGCATTCCACGTGAAATCCACCAGTTTTGCCTGCTGGGTAGACGATATCTAAAGACACTCGGTTAATAATCTCTATATATCTAATATTTTATTTCATTGAATAATTTACCTCTTAAAGGCATACAATCACTGAGCACACCAGAAAACAACACTACCGAAACTGAAGTAGAGAACACATCAGCAACTGATGTGAGCTCCAAGAAGATCCAAGTAGTTTTGATTAAATATTTCCAACTAAATCATTGGGTTAGAAAGTTGTAGACCAATAAATGATTGGGCAAGTTGGGAAGATAGATGTCAAAGACGGTGATTGCTTAATTTCGTTTTTGCGTACATGTTACATGTATTCCAATGCTTCAGATGCAGTAACATATAAGTGGCAGAACACATCAGATGATTTATGGGTAAGTTTCTAGGACATTCTGTGCTGCAATGACCCACCAAAATCAAAATGTCGAAGTGGTCGTGTGTTTGAAATCTCTTCTGACAACTCTGCTTTCCATGCAAGACCATTCATATAGTAAATTCGTTACTATTGAAATCTTGAATATTATCTTTGATGTTGTTATTAAATCAGGATAATATTAATATTACCGTAATTTTATTTTATTAGTTAGTATATTGTTGGCAAAACTGTTGTAATTTGTTCACCAGCTGTTCACATTCACTTGTTACAACTTCCAATTAGACATTTTACAAATAGAATTATCGATAATTTTTAACAAAACTTGAACACAATAATGTAACTACCGATTGACTAACTGTGTATTCGTTCAGTGTGATGTAGATCAACTTAAGTATCAATCAAACATAAATTACAACGATATAAAACATTACGGTATCATTTTAGATACTTTTTGACGCATATAATGTATAATGTATATAATGTATATAATGTACACTATGTAGTGTAATCTACAATACGTATATATTGTAATCTATTTGACTAAGTTTCCATTGGTAAGTATTTGCGGATAAGCATAGGTGTGTGTTCTAATTACTTTAGTATTGATACTATGCACTAGATAGTTGCATACTATTTGAAAATGCGCATTTCAATAATGCACATGAGTTGTTGTAAACTTTGATTCCAGTTGTAATATTTTATAATGTTTAATCTTTAGTTAATAATCAAATATAGTTTTTGATTGCTTGTTTAGCCAGACATATTATGTTATTTAGCAAAATAAGAAACAGTTATTTTGTTGTTTCGCGTTATCTACTGTAGTATTGTTTGACCATTAAGATATAATGTGCTGTTTTGAACTCACGTTGAGGAGTCACGTAGATTACTTTCCTAATTTTGATGTGTATGCTTAAATGCTTGTATTGTTTGAACCATTTCAGTGCGAGTCCTGAAAGTGTGTACACTAACAGGCAAGAATGTATTCTTTCAAAATTAAATATGGGCTTTATCATAAAACGATTTACGATTTTTTGATTTTTTCTCCTCCAATATGGGCAAGTTTCATGAGAATGGGTGGTATGATTTAATAGTTTGGCAGTGTGGTATAATGGTATGATTTAATAGTTTGGGCAGTGTGGTATATGGTATGATTTAATAGTTTGGGACGTGTGGTAATAATGGCATGATTAAATAGTTTTGGCAGTGTGCTATAATGGCATGATTTACCTTACGTTCCGTATACTCGGTGAAGGCAGGAGGCGTGATATCTGGCTCTGCCTTCCCAACATCAATCAACCGTGCCCTGATGGTAGGGCTTGTGTAGTAGAATAGATTTGCGTGGAACAAGACTTTCACTATGGTTCCCACAAAAGGGAGCCATATTCTCAATTGCACGTATGCGTTGAGAGTCAATATTATTGGAGTCAACTCAATGTCCATCTTCATACTGGAACAATATAAATAATTTGCTTGACTGTCAATTGCAAAATGTATGTCACAATTGCACAGACATATAGATTTGCATCTAAATAATCATTGTTTTTGCGATGATAACTCTTCATGGGTCATGATCTCCACCTTTGCCTACATTTCACCCATTCAATATTCTTTGATCGTTGAATACACACAAATCTCAAGTCAACCATATATGAAGTATTCTATATATAATAATAATAATAATAATAATAATAATAATGCATATATATATATGGTCGTTCTGTGGAACATCGACCAATGACTGCTCAAAGTTCAGTTTTAATATCACGGCATAAGAGGGAAAGATTTCCTCTACAACATTAATAAATGCATCAACAAATTGTGCACTTGGTTTTAATACGTATATATCTAACCTGATTTCCAGTGGAAACTTGGAGAATGCTATCTCAGCTTTGCTTGGGAATGCTGTCGTCATGAGGTAGCCATCGAGCCTCACTCTGGCAGAGATAATGGCACCCACCTCAACCTCGCCAAACACATTGGCACTGGCAAATGGAGTCATTAGTCCCGCGACCTTGAACTCCATGACCTTTACGTCTATCCCCATGCTCAAGCCGAATGAAGCACCACCTCCAAATCCTAGAGATTTTCAACAATGAGATTCTCATAAAGAGTACTTCACTTCTGATTGATAAATTTAATGATAAATTTAGGGGTTAAGGTCTACTGTTTAGAATTTAGAAGTATCAGTCGTGAATTGATACCTTCTAAATTGAAATGAACACTGAACGCGTAGCATGATTGATACCTCTAAGTTCCAAACAGTACTGCCTTTATCCCCATTCTAACATGACTACAAAAACTATGAAATTCCACAGGAATATATTTTGGTTTAATGCTTATAAAATCAGCTGTGTTACAATGGCGAATTAACAGTGCCTGATTTCGTGGGCGTGACATATGTTGACCAATCATTATAGGTTAATAATACAAGTCATGTTAGAATTCCTTTTACATGAAACTACTTACATTTTGATTTGTGTTGCACATGTATTCAATCAGCCAATGAGCTACATGTAGGCTACTTATTTATGATGTCCCACTGGTTATCAATAATTTCGCATTTTATTGAATTTGATATGGGTAGATCCTATTTCAAATGTTTTTTTCCGTTATTAATTGGGGTTTAAAACCGCTTTCATAGATATTAGTCTGGTCATCTGTCTTGTATATGTTACAGTAAGGATAGACTGGTCATCTGTCTCGTATGTGCTACAGTAAGGATAGACTGGTCATCTGTCTAGTATGTGTTATAGTAAGGATAGACTGGTCATCTGTCTCGTATGTGTTACAGTAAGGATAGACTGGTCATCTGTCTCGTATATGGAGCCGGGTGTGATATAAGATGCTCCTACTGGTCTTGGACAGTGGGGTTACCCCTTTGTCTCAGTCGGTAGAGCATTGGACTTGCAATCCAGCAACTCGAGTTCAAATCCTAGGATCGGAATGATCCTCTGTTACAATGGCGCCCAACGTGTATTCGAGTTGTTCCCGGTGCGTTCTCAGAATTGTCAGACTGAGAATTGATAGATTAGTAACTTGAGGACGAGTCACCACGTGGAGGGGGAGAATGTAGCCGGCCTACATATATATTACAATAAGGATAGACTGGTCATGTCTCGTATGTGTTACAGTAAGGATAGACTGGTCATCTGTCTCATATATTAAAGATGATCCCGTAGAAGATAGAACCAGTCCACATAGAAGCAAGACACCTTTAACCCTCTCCCTGCTGGATTAGGCACAGACACTGCTCTTTAGGGCATCTCCGGTTTCCTTCAGCATGGAGAGGGTTAAAGAGAGAAATACGTACTGAACGTGACAGGAAGTAAGCCTGCCAGCATTGTGAACCATGAGAGGGTGAAGAAGTTGACGGTGACTCGAGGGAAAGCAAAGTTTCCTTTCACACGCAGGTCCATGGACTTGAAGGTTTCTGTTATTCCACCGCTTGTGAATGACTCCAAGACTTCTGCATACTGGAAATATTTTAAAAAATACATTTTTAGAATAAATAACATAATTTCTTGTGTATAACACATGGGCTATATAATAATTTTAAAAAAAGAGGGAGAGAAATTTTGAGGCGAGGCAGGCTATCTTTTGCTAGCAGGCTATCCAACAGTTTACACAATTAAAATTAAAATCAAAACAATAACAGCAAAGTTCATCATCACTGGTGTCACTAATAGTGTTCTTATTCACCAACTCTGCATCGATAATACAATACGATTAGTCCATAAATAGCAAGCCTTAAATGAAGACAAAGCAAGACAACCAGTGAATCACGTGACTACTCAATGTGATTTTCATGATTTGCTCTTGTTTTTGAGTTATAAACCATGGGCTATACGCAGATGTGGGCTACCTGACAATTTATTTTTTCTAAATTGTCCGTTGACCCCTTGTGGGTTATATGATGTAGTGGGCTACATGCAGGAAGTTATGGTAATGCATAAATGAAAACAGTGCCGCTATTACATTCTATTTGACTTATATGCAGCTTAAAAATTTACCACAGGAGACAACATATAATTACTGTAGGGCATAGTGTTGCAGTAAACCTGTCAGTACTGGACAGTATTAACCCTCTCGCTGCTGGATTAGTCACTGCCACACCTCTTTAGGGTTAATGAATTGAGGATGCTAACATGGAAATCAAACAATGCATAAATTTTAAAACAGCAGCATTCTGATTGGCTGGTGGGAGCTGTCACTAACTATGAGACTGACATGCCGACACACTGACCAGAGCAAGGGTCAGATCAGCCATCTTCCTGGTCAGTTCCAGCACCTGTACTGGGTCAATGTTCTTAGTGTCAAACATGGCGATGATTTGACCGATGGTCATCTTGGACAACTTCTCCCCCAGCAGTCTCAGTCCAGCACCAGTCAGTCCTTGTCCGACGGTGAACACTTGACCAATACGTCCAGCAATGTCCTTGACTTCCCCGAGGATTGCCTGGATTTTGTCAGCTGAAACACGTCATCATGACCTAAGGCAAAGGCAAAGACAGATGGGGACATGGACATGGACGACACCCATGCACATACGTGCACACACACACACACACATTCACTCATGCATGCACACACACATGCATGCACTCACACACATACATACACACACATGCACACACACATACATTCACTCATGCATGCACACACACATGCATGCACACACACATACATACACACATGCATACACACATGCACACACACATGCACACACACATGCACACACAATATCCAGGAGCCCTGTTCCCGAAGGTATCGTATACCTAACAACATCGTTAACCCTTCATGGAGGAACATTTTACTCTTTAGAGATCATCAAATTTTCCTCAACGAAGGCTTTTACGATGTTGTTACATATACGATAGGAGCGAGAGCATGGCCCTGGGGCATTACTATTATTATTATAATTATTAGTATTGTTGTTATTATTATATTATTATTTTTATTATTATTATTGTTTTATTATTGTTTTTATTATTATTGTTAATACTATTATTTATTATTACTATTCATTATTATTTTATTTTTGTTATTAGTATTGTTGTTATTATTATTATTATTATTATTGTTATTCCTGTTGACAGTCCATACCTCCTTCTATTTCCATGGTTCCCTGAGGACTGGCTACCTCCGCTGAGTACATCATGGTTACAGGGTTACTTTTCCCCATGCCTTTAATAGCCGTCTTTGTGTTGGTGGCAGCTTCGGATGAATCGATTCCTTGGAGGTTTGCTTCACTGGCTGCATTCTAAAATCATTCAGCATATTCTAATGATTAAACTTCAAATATTAGAGGTGAACACACCATAAAACTTACTGTGTATAATGAAAAATAAATAGTACATATTACAAATTTAAAAATCCTAAATGTATTTATTATCTAGTCAAGGTCTAGATATAATTAAAAACTAAACAAATATACAAAAATGTAAAACATGAATTTTGTAAAAATAAATGAAAAAATAATTATGAAAATAACTTGAAAGATGCTAAATTAGGTATAGACATACTGCTTTTGCTGCCATTTCAGCAAGCTTGGCCGTGATCTCTTCATTGCTGATTCCAGCAGTTTCATCAAATAAAGCCTGCTTCATGAAATCTTCCACTTCCTCACCAGCATCTTTGCTGAATATTATTGTATATTGGTTATTCGCCCATTTCTACATGCACACAAGGATGTGAAATAAATTATCATGAAACTGCTGTGCACCCTTACTACGATATGGCCAAATAATTGTGCATTTAATAATGAATTATAACTTTGTATTGACCAAAAAATACCACACAATGCATACAACATACAGTAATTCTATTAATAATTCCAACTGTGTAATAGTTCGAACACCTAAATTAATCGCCAATTGAAAAACATCTTTTTTAGGAAATTGATAGTGTGTTCAGTTAATTAGAACAATACCACTTGAAAAAAATTAGCCATGTTCTTCAGAATTTATCTTTTATTTGCAGTGATTAATTTAGGTGTTGGAACTATTATAGGGCTCAAACTAATAGGGTGATTACAACGGAGTAATGCAGGCAGGGCAACAAACAATAGCGATTTCAGTGGAAAACAAGCCTGGGGTCTGTGGGCCAAGACATGCCCAGTGCAAATATATACCCCATGACAAATACAGTACTTATTAAAAACTTAATAAGTAAATTTGTGTTTTATCTATGTAAACTTTTATTATGTATCATTACCACTGTCTCAAACTTATTTTGCACATTACATGTGCACGTGTGTACCAGGCAGTTCTGTCTGTTATAATCTAACTTGTTAGCCAATAAAATCTGCAGCATCTGACCTTCAGCCCCCCACTGCTAACTCGTTAGCCAATCAAAGCTACAGCATCTGACCTTCAGCCCCCTTGTGTATTCAAAACAAGGTCAGTTAACCCCTTTGTTTCAATTCTTCCACCATTGTGTTCATCAGAAAAAAAGTGACAACAGTTTAGCATCGCTACAGTTTATTATTCATTTTCGTTGACCGGATGTTGTTTCATATTCTGGTGCTAGGACACAGTTTTGTACACCGTTTGGACACTTACGCGGGACAGCGGGGACACAGCAATCTCAATTTAGACCCTCTTCTGGTGCGTGTTTCATTCCTTGGTGTTGGAGGGCTGACAGTTCGTCGTGCGGGCGAGACGATTCGGGCCATTCGTGGTAGCCAGCCAGATGCCATAATATTGGACTTAGGTGCGAATGATCTTGACAGTACGATTTTCTAGCTGCCGATATCGTGGAATTTGCGAACTCTCCTTTGGTGCATACGACCGTGGTATATATTGTGTCTGCGTATCACCGGGCGAAGCCGAGGAGGGCCGACTACGAGCAGCAGCTGTCAGCTTTCAACCAGACGTTACGACGGATCTGCCGTAGTTTGCAACAAGTGGTTTTCTGGCCACACCGGAACGTTTCTGTGCGAGGAAGGCGTGCATTTCAATCAGCGTGGGCTGCCGAGGTATTTCTGCAGCATACGAGGGGAAGTGCTCAACGCGAGGCGATGCCTGGCAGTTTGTGACAGTGCCACTGATTCCGACAAGTAGGTCGATTGGTGGGCACAGTTTATTATCATGTTGACACCAACTTTCGTAGTAGGGGCTGGACAGGTGCTGACACCCTGTACGTGGGGTAGCACTAATTTGTGGGATATATACGTGATCCGTACCTATACGTTGTTGTGTCACGTGCGCATGTTTATTTCCACCCTTGCGATGGGGGCTGTATTCCAATTTGATAGTTATCCCTCCCCTTGCAGTGGGGCGCACGAGGGTTATCTATTATATCGATAACACCGTGACTTTGATGTTATCCATACCCTTGCTCTGGGGTCAGTGGAGGGCGTCTATCGTGAACTCGCGGTAGGTGGCAATTTAATTCCCTTTGATAGTTATCCTTACCCTTGCTCTGGGGTACATGGGGGTAAACTATCATGCCCTTGCAGTGGGGTATCGATTTCTTGCCTTTGGATAGTTATCCCGACCCATGCTCAGGGTCCGGGGGATAGCTGTCATACCCTCGCAGTGGGGTATCGATTTATGTGTCCTTGTATAGTTATCTACCTTGGCAGGGGGTACCTGACTGATAACTATCATGCCCTGGCAGTGGGGTATCGATTTCTTGCCTTTGGATAGTTATCCCGACCCATGCTCAGGGTCCGGGGGATAGCTGTCATACCCTCGCAGTGGGGTATCGATTTATGTGTCCTTGTATAGTTATC
>JAUTBT010009982.1:0-24513 GCA_032361225.1 Lepetodrilus schrolli
ATTATTAGTAGTAATAGTAATACTAGTGGTAGTAGTAGTAGTAGTAGTAGTAGTAGTAGTAGTAATAGTATTATTAGTAGTAATAGTAATACTATTATTATTATTATTAGTGGTAGTAGTAGTAATACTATTAGTAGTAATAGTAGTAATAGTAATACTACTAGTAGTAGAAGGTAATAGTAATAGTAGTAGTAATAGTAATACTAGTAGTAGTAGTAGTAATAGTAATACAATTCGTAGTAGTAGTAATAGTAGTAGTAGTAGTAGTAATGGTAATACAATTAGTAGTAGTAGTAATAGTAATAGTAGTAGTAGTAATGATAATACAATTAGTATTAGTAGTATTAGTAATAGTAGTAGTAGTAGTAGTAGTAATAGTAGTAGTAGTAGTAGTAGTAGTAGTAGTAGTAGTAGTGGTAGTTATAATAATAATATTATTTACAGTAATAATAATTATAATAATAATACTAGTAGTAATACTAATAGTAATAATACTAATGATAGTATAAATAATAACAACATTAATAATAATTGTATCCAATAATAATGCTAATAACAATAGTAATGCTAATAATAATAGATAATAATAATAATAGTAATGATAGTAATAATACTAGTAATATTAATAATAATAATAATGATAGTATTAATATTAACAACAATAATAATAATTGTATCCAATAATAATGCTAATAACAATATTAATGCTAATAATAATAAATAATAATAATAATAATAGTAATGATAGTAATAATAATAGTAATAATAATAGTAATAATAATAATAATAAAAATAATTGCATTAAAGGTATTTAACAAGGGCTAGGCAGCCACTCAAGTACCTAACGTCCTTTGCATACACCGACGTCGCGACTAAATATAATATTAGATCGTGGACGATTGAATGGCATGATTATATTTAAATAGAATATCACGCAGCAGTAGTTGTCAGTGAAGTAGTACTCATACACTATCATCCTCCAGGCACAAACCTCGTGACGGCTCTACGTACAGTAGCGTATGTTTAAGGGGACAACGGACCTGTATTATCGAGGATCTCTGTAATGTACGTTACCATTCATACATGTAGTTTAAGACTTCACGTACGCTGAAAGGTAGCATGATATATAACAGATATGAATTACAGAACAAAAGGGAATTGCTATGTCATCACATATGTGATTACGTGCTAGAATAATCTCATTATTAATTTGTATTTATCTGGGCATTGTTTGTTATTCAGTTTCAGTATGACGTGGAATTTAGCCAGCTATACCATTCTTTTTATAACCAGGAAAAGTATATGCATTCCACCAGGCCAGAACGTTAATCATCTTGTATCTCATAGTTTTTTCCCACTTCTTTGTATGCTACAAATAACAATACCTATACTAAACTGACATGTAATGCTATATAGAAAGAGCATGCATGTTAATACAAAGTACATTTCTCTATAATTGAGTCATTGTCGACAGCTCATGTTTACGCACTCAACCCTGAGTTCCCTCGGGCAGCTAGAGGACATTTCAGGAAAAAACTGTTATAGATACCAAACATCGTCCTTGATGGGTATTTTCTAGCTCAATTGGGTCCTCAAAATCCAGCTAGTGCATTCCTCTTTTGTACACTATATTGTGTGTCTGACTATGGGAAATACCTTTATCGATACCTATACAGTATAATAATCTATCATGTATATTCATCTTCAATTGAATAAACCAATATTACGTCAAGGATATCTAATCTCTCGGGGCTATTGGAGTATGTTTAAAGAAGCACGGACCTGAGTTTTAGAGGATGCCATAGTTATATCAACTATCGTTGGAATAGAGTCTTTTGTTGTAAAAATGTAATGGATTAATAATTGGTTCAGTAATGTATGTATGGAAATGGTTGCTCAGGGCACGATGAGAGTTGAATTTTCAAGGATGCCATAGTAATATCAAGTCTTGATGGAATAGAGTTCATCTTTTTTGTAAACATGTAATGGATTTATAATCGGTCCAGTAATGTAAGTTTAGAAGTGGTTGCTCAGGGCACAATGAGAGCTGTTCGTGGGGGGTTTCCTCCATCAAATTGACAGCTTACACATACAGCAGTATTTGCGTGTCAACAACTGACTTATTAAGACCATCCTGTATATAGCAGTCATCCAGATGTATTGACGTCTAGACAGATTATTTGTTCGTCACTATTTGCAGTCTTTTCAAAGACAGTCATATTGATTTTTAGTTTTCAAAGGATTATTATTAAATGCATGTATATACTTATGGTATCCTAGAGTGGTACGTGCTTACACTTAATAATGAACATAATGGATATCTAGGTATAAAGACGTCTAGATACTAATGTGTTAGCCACCATTCCAGAACCCCTGTGAGTGACAGTGGCGGTATACTTGTACATGATATTTATACTATTAGAACACAGTGACTGATTGGTAATTTTCATTTTCAAAGCATGTTTTTTTTTTAAAGTGCATGCATATCTAGATCTATCTATATATGTATACGGTATGATTTTCCAGAATATAAATTTTAAATATATATTTTTATTTTCTATTTTTATTTGGGTTGTTTTGATGAGTTGAAACCATTGAGATCGAATATTTTTGTTGTGGTTGTTAATGTTGTTTTTGTTGATGATGGTATTGTTGTTATTATTGTTGTTACTACTGGTGTTGTTGTTACTATTTTTTTGCTGTTGTCGTCATTGTTGTTGTTGTTGCTGTTGTTGTAATTTTTATTTCTTGCCCAGTTCATAAAACCAAAAATGCATAATACGATTTTCGAAAACAAACTATAGATTTCAATAATACGTGATAGTGTTCTGAGGCGATCGCAAATACCGGTTAGATCAACAACGTGCATTTACCTAGAAATATACGATATACATAAACATTAATTCATTATTCTTACTGCAGTATAAATGAGCACGATACCATTACTCTCCCTCGGAGTTTACTAAGAAAGCTGCACTCCAACAGGTATATAGCATGGCATAGATCATATCCTTGTCATAATCCCAATGACTGTTGACAACTAGTAGATATACATAACTTAGACCGTATGTGTGTTATAATCCCAATGATTGTTGACAATCAATAGATATGCATAGCCTACTCGATTTAAAGTACAGGTTTGTACCATGCGCTTATTGTTCCTTAAAACACGGTGACACAGCTTTAATAATGTCGGTTAGCGTTTAACGACAAATCATTGTAGACATTAAGCGATAAATCTTCTAAGTAGTACAATAGTATTATGTTTAAGGGAATGTTTGTAATACTAGTACAAACACAAATAAGTTATCAATTTATATATGTTGTTATGTTTGTCAATGGAAATGGCTTAGGGTTAATTGGACTTAGACCTTGACAGTACCCCCTATGGTGTAAGTCAGGTAATCTAATGCAAGGGGTGCATTTTTATGTGCATGAGACACGCGAATAAGACAGTGCATCCATTAAAGGCATACAACCAGTTTGTTGATATATTTCATTGTCAAACATATTCTACCAGAAAGTATGTACATTTGATTTGTCTACATAAGTATATTGATTTGTCTACATAAGTATATTGGGTAACAAGCTACATGTTCCGCACATCCAAGTGTTTTTCAATATTTAATGAATTATTTTCTATTTTTTATCTCGCGATCTTTAATACGTGGGAAACGCGGAAAATGTATCTTGTTGCCCGATATACTTGTGTAGACAAATCAAATGTACATACTTTCAGGTAAAATACGCTTGACCATGAAATTTGTCAACAAACCATAAATGTATGCCTTTAATATATTATCGTCCGTAAACGGGTAAAGCGTCGCAGTGTGTTTGCGGGGATATTATCATTATGGGATGTCGTGAACCTTACGAACAATGGCTCGAACTCAGTGTATTTTTGCAGCTCTAACGTATACCATCTACCAATCTGAGACATGAAAATGTACTTCAAAGTATGGCGTCGGGGTTAATGACATATTGACCTATTGAACATCGACGGTCTCACAATAAACATACAAGTTATACATGCATCTACCAAGAGGATACAAAGGGGCACGTTTGGCGTTTGCAATTCTAATTTAAAGACTTTCGCGTTAAAATAACTTTTTAATTTAGCCAGTTTTAAATTGTTTAATTAGGTTTAAGTAATTCTGTTTGGATGAACGATGTGCGGATACCTCTGCTATTCTGTCACTAACCTATTTGGTAATATAGCCAAGTCATTCCGTTACCGTGTATATGACAATACAATACAGAAAATGTATGGCATCGTGTTACAAAGCCTTCGCCGAGACCATGGTTCCTGTCCATGATAGCCACCGGACCAAAGTTTATGTGCTAATATTCTTAACTCGGATACGGTATTCCATATGTCCTGACGTATAATCCAACGAAGGAATGTGGGGCATTAAATGATTAATTTAAGAGTACATTTTTCTAGTACCTATTCATGACAGATGGTATTAATATTTGTCCCTGTAGATGCGATCTTTACAAGGGCAGTGAATGTACAAGGGACTAGAACCCTTGGCGGTCTTCATCTGAGGCCAAGATGTCAGCAGTTTCTGTAATAGTCACTGTACTGTTTATAGGAGTCGTTGTGTTGCATAAATCATCTGCAGCAAGGTTCGTTTTTTTTCTTTTCTTCTTCAGCTTTGCAATTTTTTTTAAACGGTTCACCTGCTTTGTAATGCAATTTTAGGAAACATTCTATAGCGTTACGAGAAAAACTTAACAATATAACCACATATTAGGTTAGATCGTTATCTACCATGTTCTTTTCATGCTTGTTATTTATATATATGCCCACATAGCACTATCGTTGTGAATTATGTTCTATTTAACGCAATACTACTACTACTACTAATAATAATAATATATTATTATTATAATACTAATAAACCTACTAATAATAGTTATTATTATTATTATTGTTCTTCTTCTTCTTCTTCTTCTTCTTCTTCTTCTTCTTATTATTATTATTATTATTAGTAGTAGTAGTAGTAGTAGTAGTTGTAGTTGTAGTAGTAGTATATTATATTATTATTATTATTATTATTATTATTTGTGCAACATGTAACGATATATGATATGAAATCGAATTAATTAAATCAAGACGAGATATGGATCAATTTGTCGGAATAATAGCTCTACATAATAATAATGTGAACATTTATATTGCGGCAAATTCCCGCTCGAAAGCAAACTCATAGCGCTACATTATTACCCGGTCCATGGATCTGTATACACTCAATTTCTTTCTCAACTCCCTGGAAAGTATACAGCACAAGCTGCCGTTCTAGGCGCTACAAGTTTATCATTCACATATCCATCTAATTCTTCCGGATACCCATTCTCTGCTGGGTGAACAGAGGCATTATCGAACGAATCCTAGATACGATCAGGTTCTCGGTCACCCATCCACGAACCAGCCGAGCGGTCATCCACCACCACATAGCTAACGTTCTTTGTTATTTACATATACGACGTTAAATATAGTGTCATAGCTATATGGCTAGTCATTATTCAACTAGCGGGATATGTATGTCAACGTGTTAGTTTGAAGCATGTTCTTGGAATAAATAAAAGTAAGAATTCATTTTTCAGCGGTGCAAATGACTTCGATCGAGTCAAAGACGTTGGAGGCATTGTTTTCCTTCTCCACTGCTATTATTCTTTTCTTTTGGAAAAGCTGCCTCAATAAATGTAGTTCAAAATGTTTCTAAAAATACCCCCCAACATTATATCGACGTCTTTGACAAGTATTTTATTTTTATATTTTGTAACTGTGTTTTAGAGCGACTTTCAAGATTATTTCACTTATATCACGGCTTGTCAGTTTAGGGCAGGAGGAAACCATCTGTAGCGGTGAAGGTTGCAGTAAACCTGCGAGAATCGGCTGGTACTGACGTATCAAGGACTTCGACAAATTCTACACATGATTTATATTAGAGACGAATACTGTAAATCAAGAAATTAATGCGTCACTAATTTAATGCGACCTCAAGCTTTTAGACATAAATGCGACAACAATTAAATGCGATCGACCAGGCCTCTATTAATGGGTTTTTTCCCGGACCTACCTTTCATTATTTTCCATAATGCGTATGAATTAAATGCTGCCATAAGCCAATCGCATTTTCACATTATCCTGCTCGCATTAATTTCCTGATTTACAGTATTAGTTGTAGTCGATGGAAGAAAAATAGTAGAATCATACCGTGATGTCTGGAAAATTGAAAGAGGAATTTCAGTTACATAGAACTCGTCATTTATTTAATTATGGTTATAGTCGGGTGGCAGAAGTGTTGTAACCTAGGTACGATGTTTTACGGCAGTTTTGGGTAATATACTGTTTACTGATTCAGAAACTGCATTAATGATTATTAGATGAGATCACATTTATTACAGCAATTAGTCCACTTTTAATTATGAATACTAGATTCAATCAAAGAAAAACACATACTCATATCATGCATCAACAGGTGATATGCAGTGCCTGACGGGTGCAACATTGGTCAATGGTGTCTACACATGGGAAAACAATGGGATGGCTGCGTACTTTGATGTTCCTGCACAGAATGGCAGCTGTATCACCCTCACCGGCGGTGCTACAGGACCATTCGTTCCTTCATGTACCGCTACATGTATCATCTGCCAAGCTGGTAAGTGCAGACAATTGAAGTTCAAGTAATATTTTATAAAAACATACCACTTGTTCGTAGTGCACAAATTACCAATAATGTTCACAACTAAAATCAGTAAATCTTTTGTAAATGTCAAAACACTGTTAATAGAGCCAAGAATACTAATCTTACATAGTTACATGGTTTATTTACGCCAAATTTCTCAAGGAATGTTTCTAGTTTTAGATAGTTCTATCTTTCAATTAAATGCCTTTTATAATAATATACAAACCATATTTACCCGTTTCTTTCAGATTTGAACCCAGACTTTGCAGTAGACAGCGTTCAGTTTCATGAAACATTCATTACACTAACAGAAATAGGTCAGATCTCAAATCCAGGTGAGAATTAACTAAACATTGGCACGACATCGATGGAAATTATCGTAAATTACAACTTCACGAACTCGTATTGAATCGTTCATAACGTTATATTTGAACATGTATGTATACCATATGTGAACATGCAGATGTACCATGGTATTTGAACATATATGTACCGGTATACCATAAGTGAACACGTAGATATTACAATTAGATGTAGCAGGCAATACTCATACTAGGATCTCTGACTGATATAACAAACTAATCTCGATGGCAATTCCGCCAGTAGTAGTTTGATATTTGGCATTAAAATGTGCATTTATCCCTAATTTTTACCAACATATTTCAGACGCTCTTTCTCCATTCGTGATCACCTGTCCTCTGACTGCATCAAGTATAGTAAACCAATACAATACCATATGTGAGCAGAAACTGGGGGGAACGCTTTCACAGTTCTACCTGACCGTGGATGATTCTACCGTGGCGTTGACGGCGGCGCCTTCCAGCTCGGGATATAAGGCTATAAGTCTTAGCAAGGGAGTCACGTGGTTAGAAGTTCTCCTCCACTCGCTGGGCGTCAACCGTTGGAAAACTGGATTTACGTTTTCCTTTTGGGTCGTAGTCGATACAGATTCCGAAACCGTTTTGCTGGACACAAACGAAAGCGGCAATAACGGAGTCATTATAACATATATGAACAGGTACCTCCCGACACGTCCTTTAGTTTTAAAAATTAGGAGATTTTCGGTAAAGTAACTATTTTTAAAATAACGATATTTATTTAAGAGAACAGACTATCTTCTTATTCAATAAAACAAACTATCTCCACTAAACACCAGTTTAAAATCATTAAAGCTATAGATACAATGATTTATTCATGTGTTGTACCAGCTATTAATCTTGTAACCGTGCAAAATGCATCAATAGCCACATAGTCATGAACACATGTTTCTCTTCTTTTTGATAATTGGTTTTGTTTCGATATGTATCTTCAATTTTACTTATACCGACTTTAAATATGGTTTTAACGTGTAAACTACTGCGTGTTTTCAGAACGCTTCACGTCATCGTGACCGAACCAAATTTTGAATGGAAGACATGGATTTGGTTTCCTGTAAATGATTGGACGTATGTCACTGTCACCTGGTTTGAGACGACAGGATTGTCTCTGTATGTCAATGCAGACTTAATGTCCAGGAAAGCAGCTGGGGAGACGAGACCTGGCTACAGGATAGATCCGGGTGTCACCACCAAACTAAAACTGGCTAAACACGTGTCAGGGACACACGTGTACATGAAAAGCTTCACATTTTGCAATGAAGTATGGGACGAGGAAACGATAGAAACTAAATATGGCAAGTAATGATTAGTTAAACTGTAATATACTACATGACTAAATATGGCTAAATCGCCCTACTTGAAACGTATTATTTCACCCTATCTGATCTGCTTAATAAATGTAAAGACTGATGATTTCTTAACCAACAATTCTTGTAACCCGTGATACTGTTTCAATCGACAGATGCTTCAAGTTTACATTACCAGTTAGCATTTGATGAGGACTATCTACCTCCAACTGAAACCTTGGCCATGACCAGAAACAACAGCTTGACGTCTCTTGTGTGGAGGAATTCTTTGTTCTTGAACTCTCTGTACGTGAACAGCACTAGTGCAGGGAAGGAATTCCCAGCTATCAAGTCTGTCGGACAGATGAGGGCATGTCCAACTCGCACAGGTAACAATATTTTCAGTTTTGAAGTACAAAAGAAAGTAGTACCATGAAATAATGTTGTACCATGAAATAATATACAAAGTGGTACCATGAACTATGTAAAACGTTGTACTCTATTGTAGCTCACTGGCATATTTTGACATAAATTGTAACTTTATGACGAGGTGTTTTAATTGAATCTCATATACTTTTACATTTATCTAGAACCTACGTATTTGTCACCCAGATGTAATCTATATGTGGGACAACATGTACCGCGGTTGAAACTGTTCTGGGTCCAGTTGCATGACGCTCTTGTAGGCTACAATAGTTGTAGGGACTTACAATTGCCGTTACAATAGTTGTAGCGCTGTCTTATTCAGATAGCCTACAAGAGATTCGTGCAACCCAATTCCAATTGTAGAGTCCTCTACAATTGGACTTACAACTATTGTAGCACTACAAGAGCGTCGTGCAACTGGACCCTGCACTGTACTACTATGCATTGCTATTCATTTGAATTGTGTTACGATGTCTTCTAGAATCATGCAAGTCCACCATCACGTGGTCATTTTGGCTGCGACCGATTGACTTCAAAAAGCCACAGACGTATATAACTGCCTATGTCCCGGGATTTAGCGGAAATAAGAGAACAGTGACATGGGACTTCACTTACAACAACACGGAGGCTAGGTTCCGCCTGAGGGTATTCCGCAAAGGATTTCTACATACTGTCTATACTGCCGTGGACTTCATGCAGTGGTCTCACGTTGTATTCACAAGCTCAATTAACAACCTCAAAATCTACATTAATGGAATTGATCAACCAGTTGCGGTCAAGAAATTATTTGAAAAGGATGTTCCAACATTGCAGCCATTTGCCTACTTAGAGATTGGGACATCCGGGGAGTTTGAAATTGATGATGTCCAATATTTCGGTATTGAGAAGTTGCCTTCTTCAGTGTACAGTGAGTATTTTCTTCTGTATACAGTATTTGGATATTATTCAAGCACGAATTGAAATTCAAACAATCCATTGATCCTTGTTAATTGTCATTAGAAATATATCAGACTAACATCCTTGCAAATTGTAAGGAAACATAATGCATCGGATTTGTGTGTATTTAGCTGATTAATTGAAAACTGGTTGAACAAACACGATGAATGCACCTACCTATCTGTCAGTTTCAACTTTGTTAACAAGATATGTAATAGACATTTTAATGAGAAATAATTATAGACATATGTTGACTTATCGAAGTTCACCCATTGAAATTATAACTTAAATATACGAGATAATTTCTGATTCAGAAATAAAAATTCAGCAACAATTAAAAAAATGTTATAATAATAATAATGATATAATAATAATGGCCATTTATACTTCGTCATATCCACCCACTGATGCATGTTCATAGCGCTACATAATATATCCATGTTAATTTAAAACTACATTCATTAATATACAAGGATTTGTATAGAGATAGAGTAGTTAGACATTGAGTAGTTAGCAATAGCTAGAAATGTTTTTCATTGATTGCCATTCTAACTTCAGCTCTGAGAAACTGCCATGAGTACCGCTTGGCTGGTTTCCGTGGTAAAAGAGAACTGCGGGTCACAGATGACGGTGTAGCAATATTAACTGTGTTGTGTGACTTCACGACCAATAGTTATGGTAGGTCAACCAACATAACAACAAATCTCAGCTCAGCAAAATCTCAAACTCAAGTTTGTTTCGAGAAATCAGGCCCTGGTCTCGGACAATAAAAAGTTCTATTTCTTTAGCACAAACAGGGTGTATGCTATACAGAGAGTAAGCGGATAAGCTTGTTTGATTACTGTCATGTCTCCTTAATATTTGTATATGGGGTGAAAAACTAATGGTTGTTTTGTTATTAATCCAGGTTTTAGTGGAATTAGGTATACTATGGAACCAGACAATATTGCATATTGGAGTAATCTTGGCGTCACCATTGGATTCATCCCCCCAAACAGTTCTTCGTTCACATATGAAGATGGTCTTAATGGTAAAGCATTGCGTTTAAATGGTGTAGGCTTCGCACTACGAGGCGTAAATACACAATTGGACACCTATGCCAAATTTGGTATATCTATTGTATTCTGGATGGCAATACACGATATTCCAAAGCCGCAAAACCTTCTTCAATTGGTCGAGCATGGAGGCCGTCCTGAAAACAGTCTTCCAGGAGTAAGTGCCACATGCAACAATGTCTCTGGATTCACCCAGTACGCCTGTACGGTTCAAGTAGCTGTAGCCAATAAGAAGTGGAAGATCACATTCAACATTCAGAGACAGAGATGGACACATTTAGGAATTGTCTGGAATCAATACCAAGGTCTGAAGGTATACCTCAATGGGCACTTCACTGAAGACATGGGTGTGATGCAGACAGTGCAAGATGCGACACTGGGCACATTTACTGGCTCCCAAGATCTACATATAGGAATCTCTAATGTTGTGCCAGGGCAAGGAAATTGGATATTGGATGACCTCTGGCTGGTGGAGAGAGATATTTCACCTGATGAGATCATGGAACACTTTGGTAGGATGATCATAACCTTTTTAATACAATCGTCTTTTTAAAAATGATCTACCTAACGGATGCTTAAGACATGATTAAATACAGTTTAAATATAGTACGGGTATACTATACATTATTTATTTCATTCACATATATTTTCAAACGTCTTTTTAAGGACATTATTCAAGATGTGAACATGATTGGGTGTACTACAACGAGACCGGGGAGTGTTACCACGTGTCCTCCAGTACACCACAGTGGTCACACAGTGAGGCTGAGGAGCATTGTAGGAGTGTAGGAGGAACCCTAGCCATTGAACCAAATTCTGCAACACACGTCTGGTTGGCTGGCAATGTTCTCCACTCGAGCTCGGGTAAGTGCTCAAATAGTGAGAGTTTGACAAGTAGTGATGCATACACTACACGGTATCGCATGGAAACTTCAACATTGGTAGCTAAATTAAGAATGGTATTGTGAATTTGATTGATCTTAATGCTTAAAATACGTTTATTGCTTCATATGTTTTTGTTCTTATTTAGTAAATCCGAGATTGCTCTTGAGACCACAACTTATTACTTGTATCACGTGAAATCCTGCTTCACATGAATTTTGTGTGTGCTGAAAATTTAACATGTCACTTTACGAGGCCCTTGTAATTTGGACAGTGAGTGCATCTCATTGCCTGCTATTGATGTTAATATTCATGTTGTTTGCAGGTAGTGAATACATTAACGGGTTCCATATTGGATTGCAAGAAACAGGAGACAGTGGTACATATCTCTGGACTGATGGTAGCCAAGTCTTCTATCTCCCTAGCTCCATGCCTGAACCTCTAGCAGCTGGTCCTAACTGTGTTTTACTGCAATACCCTTCCTGGATACACCAAGGAGTTGCTTGTTCACAAGTTGCTGCAGCAATGTGTCAGAAGCGGCCACATTGTAAGTAATGGTATTTAACAGTTCAGGACATAGGATCCATGTTTGATGTATTTTTGACGTACGTCATTTATGTGTACAAGATAAAGCATGACCGGCGGATATTTAATGCATGAACTGGAATAATGGTTCATGTGGTGGCACATGGTCCCGTGCATTTAACGGCTGACCGCTCAGGTTAAAGTGAAGCACGTTCCAGCTCGGCTGGTTCGTGTATGCTGACCGAGAACCTGATCGTATCTAGCATTCGTTCCTGCCCCACACTGAATCACAGGCTGAAAAACTTGTGGTGTCACCTTAGGCAAGTGGCTTAGTTCGATGATGCCTCTGTTCACCCAGCAGAGAATGGGTACCCGGAATGATGAGATGGACATGTGAATGATAACCTTGTAGCGCCTTGAACGGCAGCTTGGGTTGTATGATCCCCATTGACCGAGCTAATAATGCGCTTCGAGCATGCATTAGCATGGAGTCGTGCGCTTTATAAATGGACTATTTATTTATGTATTTATGTGCTTAACAAATCATGAATGCTTATGCTTTTAGGGTTACCCAACAAAGAGGTATATATAATGACAGCAAATCCTGTATTTACATACAAAGGCTTGACGGTCTCGAATCCCAATCTGATTACTGGCGTGAATCAAAATGCATACAATTTCTCTGGCACTGATGCCAAGGACATGTTCTCAGATGAATGTCTCAATAACATAATGTATTGTCACAACGGATGGTCACTGACGGCATGGTTGAATCTGCAACCAGAACCCAGCTCAACCATCAGAGAAATGCTATTTTCCTCTCAACTTGACACCAGCGACTATGGCATTATTGTGTATGGCCAGCACGATGCAGGCTTCTACTACCTCAACATAGCAATCAACAATTGTAAAAGCCTCACGAGCACAACATTTGAAATTACTACCTACGATTGGACTCACTTATACATATCCGTAAGCAATACATCTGACATCATGGTGGCCTTCAATGGTCAGAACAACACATACATGGAGACCAATACAACTACTAGTCAGTGCCTAGTGCCAAGTGCAGGTACTTCGCTTCCGTTTATCGTCGGTGCTAATTACACCAGTGGAGAACAGATGAATGGTGGAATAGATGAATTTGAAGTTTTTGAACATCAGCTATATAGCCTGGAAAGCCTTCAAGATAAATGTAAGTTACCTACTTCCTTAGGTGGTGAATTGGAGATAATGTTTTTATTAAAATTGGCAAGTCTGTCACTAGACTACTAAAAGAACCCAGTTAATGCATGACTATTAGTTTATAAAGATAGTCTTTAGTTTACATACATTTAAGTACCCTATTCAGTAGGTCATGTAGCATATTTCTTTGTTTTGCTTTTACTAGAAGCAGATCGCAAATATTTTAACCCAATGCCCTTACGAGTTATTTGTAATTTTTACGTGTTTTTAATGATTATTTATTGATAACCTCCCAGAATTGCCCATCAATTAACGTACACTTGAGTGATATGTCATATTATAGATACTCAACACAATAAATTAAGGACGGGAAGATATTTTGTGGGGAAGCTTTCTATAAAATTTAAACTCGGCCTGAGGAACCTGGTGGCATTCTTCTTCAAATGCGTCTGCAAGTTCTTGAAGAGTACCTAGATCTTGTAGACGTTTGGAAAGTCTTCGTTGTTAGAATCATATACAGCTGAATTTTAAAAGGCTCCTAGACCTAAACTAAATGTTGTTGAGTATACATGACTAGGGACTTGTTGTAGATCCGTGATGAACCAGTAGGCCGTGTTGTGGAAGTCATTCAACCGTATTCATTTTGTTTCTTAAATGCAGTAAGTAGAATTGACTTGAATTGTGCGGAGATCAGCTACTAGTCGGTTAATGACCATAATCCATGATAGTGATTTAAGGGCACGGAACAAACAGGAGTATTTGGTTAAGAGTATATGTTAATGTTAATTTTAATGATTGCATACACTGATATTCCCTTTATTCCAGTATCCATCTACATCAAGTCAAGCGAAGTTGAAATTAACTTTGATTTCAATACTACAATGAATCTGGACACAACAACAAGGAAACGTCGTGGAAAGTTTGGCTATGCAATATTCATTTCGATGAACAAGCCAATCAGCAAGAAGGGGCAGTTCACTTTTAGCTGCTTTGGAATGCCTGAAATGTGTAAACAAGGCTTTACCACGATGTTGTGGGTACGACCACATAGGAATGAATCTGCTTCTGATTTTGGAATCATGTCATCAATGAACTCTCACCGCGGATTCTCGATAACATACTACGGTACCAGACAAGGCTTTCAGGCCTTCCCTAGTTCATACTGGTTGACATTCCGAGATGGAAAGATGGAATATAACTTCCCGTTTGACTTGGCAGATTGGTCATGGAATCATATCTTGTTGAGCTGGAACTTGGTATTTCCAATGGTCGTTGTGAATGGATTTGAAGTAACTAACGTTCTATCAAAGCCCTTGTCTGGAGATAGTTACCCTGTAGTTCAGCTGAACTTTGGAAAAGCTGATGACAGAGTGGTCTCACTGGAAGGATTCTCTGGTGCGGTGGATGAGTTCAACTTTTGGCAGATAACCACGACGAATACTGATGCCAGACTGTTATTCTGTGAGTACATGCAAAGTAAAGTTATAGGACATTATGATTTGTTAATATTCCGTGCAACATTTCAATAGCAGATTCCTTCAAATAGTTATGTAAATCTTAACGCTGCATGTGCATAATATCTCAATAACAGCCGTTTACTAAGGTCCATAATGGTTCAGATTTAGATTCATAAGAAAGTATGTAAGGACTCCGTACTATTGGATTATGAACAGGCCTTGTATCTAACTAGGACCTACACCTATTGAATGAACAGGTCTCTTACTAAAACTAAGTTGTAATAAATTAATCACAAGTTAACTTTGTCCTGCTACTTGTATATCTGTACATTTATATTCTCAGGAGAGCTTTTCACACCACCTCATAAGAACAGTTGTCTTTTCTTCTACCTGTTTCAGTGAAATCATTATACGTTGAAAAGCCCTTCAACTGGAACTCAACTGGACAGTCTGCGATACTGAACCACCTGTCTGACCACATCATCCTAACTTCTGGAGTTCCAGATGATGCTTGCTACCTCCATAGGAGAACCTGTCCTAATGGCTTCACTTTCAGCGTAATATTCAAATTCTTGGGGCAGAATGACTTCGACCAAACCATCCTGACGACAGGGGGTGTTCCTGAAGATGGAAATGGACTCTACTTCAGAGTGGCTCCAAACAACCAGTCCATGACATTCAGGAGGTACTTCAACTTTGGCTTGAGGACAGAGGACAAGGAGTACTCCGTCTACTTCAATCTGTTGTACGGAGAGTGGACTCACGTCGTGGCCATCTTCCATCCTAAGGAGTCTCTGAAGGTCTTTGTGGACAAGCGGTTGGCTGGGGAGGATGTTGGCAGGACTCGGGTCGTAGCTGCATCAGGGGCAAACAGACAGTTACTAGTAGGGAAAGCAAATGCTGATATAGTAGAGAAACCCTATTTTGAAGTCAATGATATTCGTATTTGGGATAAAGCTGCTTCTTATTCAACGACTGGAAAAAGTAAGCAAATATTTTCATATATTTCAACATATTACCCTCTACGTTTGGACATCAGATTTCAGACTTAGACATTTAGAACTGATGAAATCATTTAAGTAAAACATTCTGATCGTGGAAGGTTTTAAAATAGATTTTAACATAGTGCAATAGTGAATATATTAATACTGCTCATTGCATCGGAATAGACATCTATCAACAAATGGCCCAGTCGTCACCATACATCTATCTCCCATATTTCAAAATATACATGTAATGAACTGCTGAAAGCCTGCCATTAGGCTGTGGTATTGTGCCATTTGAAACATACTGAATATTGATTCTTTCTTCTTTCTTTTTGAAGTATTCAATTTTGCAGTCAGTAATTAAAACTATTCATTTAACGAAATATTATATTTCTGTTATGCTGTATTTCTTATTCCAGTTGAGGATTGGTTGCACTTTATCCACTTTGAGACTGACCGAACTACTTCTAACGTGATGCACTCTTTGGCACAACCCACCTGCCAGAATATATGCACCGTGACGAAATGTAAGAGCTTCTCATTCTGTCCTGAAATAGAGAAGGGAAGCTGCTACATGCATCAGACATTGACCACTGCGTCTGATCTGGTGGCCACAGAGAAATGTGATGCCTTCATCGCTGTAGAGATGCCGTATTTGGGTATGTCTGGATTTGTTACCCAAATCAGGAGCAAATAGACAGTTACTAGTAGGGAAAGCAAATGCTGATATAGTAGAGGAACCATATTTTGAAGTCAATGATATCCGTATTTGGGATAAAGTTGCTTCTTATTCGACGACTGGAAAAAGTAAGCAAATATTTCAACGTATTACCCTCTACACTGGAAAATATTTTCTCTGGTTCTCCAGTATTTAACACATAACGATAAGTACATCCTGTTGGAGGTTAAATATGGTACGTTAATGAATCATTAGTGTTTGATACAATCGGGTCCAGGCTTAGAAGAATTCCTCATGGTATTGTATATTTTTAATATGGTAGTTGTAAAGTTCATGTTCATGTTGAGTACATTTTCCAACGAATTTGATAATCACGAAAACTTAGATATTACAAATTAAATAGTTGTTTCTGTGGTAATGGCAGATGGCCATCCAAATATATGTATGCAATCAATTGGTTTTCCTGTTTCAGATTATTTCAAGTTGTGCACCAAGGATGATGTGGTATCAGCCCTCAACATATCCGCAGTAGTAAGCAACTGGGATGAATGTCAAGTAATCTGCCACAACCTAGCGTTCAAATTTGCTGGGATTATGAATGGCACAGACTGCTACTGTGATAATTTTCTAGCAGATGCTAAAATTAACAGCTCAAACGTTTGTGACATAGAATGTTCCACCATTGCGACAGAGACATGTGGAGCACGTCACAAAGTGTCTGTTTACAGCAGTGGAGGTTTGAAACCTCTGATAGCCCCTTCGGCTCGCATCACAACGTTGGACGTTACTTTTAATATCACATCCTTAGTGGTCAGTGTTGGTGATGAACTAGGTCTGACAATGACAGTCAATGCTGGCACATTTGCTGGATACGTAATAACATCTCTCGCGATTCCTGCAGACGTCGTCACTGCACTAAGCTCCACTACCATTATTGCAAGTAGAGCAGGACTGTTTTCACTTGGAATCAGAGCAATGAACGAAATAAGCTATATGGATTACTTCACCAGCATATCTGTGTTCAGTCGTATATCTGAGATCACTACTACGTCTGAGAGTGTCGTTGAGACTGGAACATCAACAGCCTTCATTGCAAACGTTATGAATGGGACAAACATCACGTGCCTTGTTGACTATGGCGATGGAACCGTCGACAGCCTCTTTGCTCTCGATGACTCTACTCCATTCACATTCAGACATTCTTACTCTACTGAGGGTACATACACTTTCAGTCTCACTTGTTCAAATGCCATCTCTTCTCTTCAAAACGTCAGCACAATAGTAATCAAGGATGTTCAAGAGAAAGTGAAAGGCCTTATCCTCTCGTCAGATTCTCCAGTCAAAATCAAAACGGCCATGAATTTCGTATTGACAATGGTATCTACAGGAACGGATACTTGCTCTATGTGGGATTTTGGAGATGGAACGTTGGAGGTTTTTGGAGTTGATTCATGTACTCAACGATCAGAATTTGCAAACTTGGTGTTTGAAGCAAAGTCTGGACTGGCCTTTAACGTCAGTCACATATACAACGTAGAGGGGTTCTATAATGTAACTGTGAACAGCTCCAATGCTGGATCCTGGAATGCTGTAGCACTGGAAGTTGCTGCTGTAAAGGATAATTGTATCCAGCCTCGAGTTGAGATCTTAGGACTGACGAAGAATGGATTAACTCCTGTTACTATGAAGCGATCCAATCAATTTAAAATTTCTGCCAACATCGATACTTACTGTGTTCTTCCTGTAAACACTGAGCTGAATTGGTTGATAGAGAAAGTATCTATAAGTGGTACCAAACCTCCTCAGGTTGCCACAATACTCGCCATTGACTCGCCAACAAATGGTTTGCCATCTATGACCATTCCCGCAAATTACCTTCTTTATGGTAGTTACAGAATAAGATTAACCGTGAAATACAAAGCGGGTTCCGCTCAAATGGGAACTGATTTTGCATACATTAAAATAGTTCCATCACTACTTATTTGTTCTATACTTGGAAACTATTTCCGTACGGTCTTCGTTGGGGACGACCTAGTTGTCAATGGCAGTGCGTCGTATGATCCAGATTTCAACAGTGGTTCACAGAAAGGGCTGCAGTACAAGTGGTACTGTCACCTAGAGAATGAATTCCTTGCATTGGGTGAAGACGGCCGACCTCTCGATATTGTGGACACCAGTAGACCTGGATGCTTCGGAAGTGGTGTTGGCTTCCTTAAGAAGACTACAGATAGTCTAGTCATCCCTTCGTCAGATCTGGTAGCTAGCAAGATATATGTGTTCACCATGGTGATAAACAAAGACTCTCGTTTCTGCACCACTGACCACCGTGTTAAAACAGTGGATGTTCCAGTCAACCCCATCTCCATTGGGTGAGTAATTTTAGGAATACAGCTGTAGTTGGGTTTTAAAACAATGTTTATAATAATCACACGATGAAGTGTTTGCTTTCAGTAAATATCCAACATAACTGTGAAAATAATATAAAATTATACTTACTTTCCTATATGGTATGTACTGTATGTGCTCTTACATAATTCCCTAAATGCATTAGACTTTGGAATAACTCCGATGGGTAGTACGTCAACCATTTAGCTATTTTGGTGCCTGCTGCAGGTGTGTTAACAACTGCGGGCTGAAGGTGGCATCCAACCAGCCCATCAGACTGGGCAGTGTGTGCGAGGGGTGCACACAGCAGGAGCAGCTGGACTTCCCGTACCTCTGGCAGCTCTTCATTGTACGCCCGGAGGAAGTGTATGAGGAGGTCCTGATCGCCACAGGTATAGACACTGAGAGCTATCTGATGTCGCCAAGGCATCTGTCATCCATAGAAGTGAACGTCAAATGTCAATCAGATCATAGCATATTTAATAAGAATGTAATAGATGTGTACTTGTATTAATTTACAATTGTTTTACAATTTACTCATGTGAAGGCATTTGCATGTTTTCCTTTTTATCTACAGATGATTCCACAGCTGATACAACTCAAACAGGTATTCATGACTCCCGATAGGATTCTTATATTATTAATATATATTCATGAGACTCATCTGGCATGCCAAGATGAGGAAGGTAATGTCTATATAGAATTAGGTTCTTCTAATAAAGCATGCAGGACATGTATTAACACAAATATTTCAAGAATGGCTCATATTTAGTTCCCAAGAATGTATCATCATCTTAAATAGTATTTTCTTTAATAGTTATGCCATTCTGTTTCAGGGAAAAATGCTCCCAATCTGGTGCTACAGTCCGGCATTCTCACACCAGGCGTGGACTATCGCATCCGACTGACATCTGGGTCCCTCGTCACAGAAAAACGCTTAGTGACAAACTATCCACCTTATGGTGGACAGTGCTACCCAGACAGGCAACTGGGTATACTATAACTATACTGAACTCCTTTAGAAACGCACCACCTAATCTTCTTACGTATGTTTTAAACTTTACAATGTTTGGCAACGATATCAATTTAAACTTAATGTAAGCATGTTAAACAATGCGACCAAACACAACATTAAGACTGCGTTAATTCAACTACGTGCACATCCAAATTATGAAAATCATAAGTTTTTCCTGTTGTTCTGAAGGAGAGCACATTAGCTTAAATGTTATTGAAGCAATATGCCACGAATGAGCCTTTTAACACCGATATGTGGTGATTTTCCCTTTAAACATTCGTAAAATAGAGTAAATGATGCCGCGATTGTCAGAAAAAGAACGCAATCAAGCAATAGGATTGCTATAAGCTGGAATTTCCATTCGAGCTGTTGCCAGACAATTCACTTGTCATCATTCCACAACAAAAAGGTGAATTGCAAGGTTCAGGCCAACATGATCGTAAAACATGTCCTGGGAAACCACGTGTGACGACCCCAGCACAAGATGGATACACCCGGGGCCTTCATTTGCGTGCTCAATTCCGACCAGCTACCGAACTACGGGGTCCGGTGTGTGCCTCCACCATAAGGCGCCGATTTGCAGCAGCAGGAGTTGGTGCACGACGACCTTATGTTGGTTCTATCTTGACCGATCATCAGCAGCGTCAGCGACTGCAATGGGCTCAACAACATCAAACTTGACTGGAGAGAGGTCCTATTGAGTGATGAACATCGTTTTCATCTGAATCACGCCGATAGTCATCGAGTGTGGATACATTTTATTTTATTTTTTAATTGGAGTTTAGAGTCGCTTTCAAGATTCTTTCACTTATATCACCACTTGTCAGTTTAGGGCAGGAGGAAACCCGCAACATCCATAGCGCTGAATGTTGCAGTAAACCTACTGGTACTGACAAGACCAAGGATGACAAATGCATTTCCACTCTACAGACATCGCATCCTATCACTATCGCGTCAGAAACGTACCTTTCGCGAACATCGATGTCGGGCCCCCGGGGCGGGATTTGAACCTGGAACCTTGGCTTCGAAGTCCAACTATTCTACCACTGCGCTACCACCCGCCCCGTGTGGAGACATCACGGAGAACGTAATGCGGATCGATGTGTTCGCCAGACCAATCAATGGGGTGGCGGAAGTGTGATGGTTTGGGGCTTGGGGTTTTATCACTTTTGATCACATTTGCAGGGGACGGATGAATGCGATAAACCACAGAGATGAAATTTTACAGCCTATCGTTGTGCCCATGTTTCAAGCACATCCTCACCTGCATGTCTTTCAGAAAGATAATACTCGTCCTCATACCGCACGTGTGAGCATGCAGTTCCTAGCTGTAAAAAAAACACAATGTCATGTCAAAGCCTGCTCTTTCTCCGGATGTGGCACCTATTGAACACGTCTGGGATGAACTGGGATGGCGTCTTTATCCGAGACAACATATCCAGAAGCTTGAGGCGGCCATTGTGCAGGAATGGAAGCCTTCTTCCAGAACTTGGTTAACTCCATGCGGCGTCGATGCACAGCGTGTATTGCATCCAGTGGATGACACACGCTACTGTAGTACTGATATCCATTTGACAATCGCATAACAACCTTACATTTTTGTGTTGACCCCTATGCTGTTCAATCTGGTATCAAGGACTACAAACTCGTCTCTGTCCGTATGTGTATTGATAGTAGTGTTCACCATTGAATGATGTTCACAGGAATACATTTTGCCTGTGATATTATTTCAATAAATCAATATTATGGGTGATTAGTTGTGTGGTGGTGCCTTTCTAAAGGAGCAGTATATCAATATCAGATGTATGCCTGTCTGATGTTTTTCCAGTTTGATTGAATGGCTTCATCAATAGTTTATTGGTTTTTCCCATGCAACCAAACATTCTTTAAATTTGGGTATGCGTCGTACCAAACTGGATCAATTTTAATGACCCATTATCTCTGTATATTGTTGATACTCTTGGCATTTTATTTCATGAATTCAATTATTGAATGAATAACCATTGCATTTGAGCGAACTTTATACTCTTTGTGGATATAAATTTATTCCGTACCGAAAAAAAATTCAGTTTTCTTACAAAAATCGTGTGCATGAAATTTCGTGGCATAACGGTTGATTTTACAACCTGAACATAAATGGATGCGATTATTGAGTACTGAACACATTATTTTACTATACTGTTAGTGTTTGGATATCAATAGAACAATTACATACTTTCTTTTGGACGTCAGTATATACAATTAGAAATTACTCAAGAAACATTCGGACGTCAAGGTGTCAAGTTGATGTAATGAATTCTAGAGAAAATAACATTTCTGCAATACGTCAGATTTAATTATTCACTTAATTCCAGATTTCTTTTGGTATTTCTCTGTGGAACAAGAACAATCAGCAATATAAATATACTAATGTGCTTAGAAATACAATATGTATGACTATTTCATTTGTGTCATAATTCCCAGGCATGGAGTTCAATACAAAGTTTGTGATCTCCTGCAAGGATTGGCTTGACGAGGGTGATCGTGAAGGTCCTGACCCTCAACAGGACGTCACATATCAGGAATCTATCACCTTCAAGTTTGCGTATAAAGTTCGTGGCATCGACTCTGAGCCCCATATGTTCTACGAGGTGACAGGTTCATCAGTCCACACTCCAGAGGTTGTCCTTCGTAGTGGCCTTCTTTTAGAGGATCACCTGCTGGACATCTACGTCACTGTGGTGGACAGTGGAGGGGCAGCTTCCACCAGTACATTTCCCATCAAGGTACCGGTTGCTATAGACAATTAAAGCATATAACAATTGTTAAAGACAATTAAAGCGAGACAGAATTCACTAACTAAAAAAATGCGTACGGGTGAAACATTTGTAACAAAATAGGGCCACAATACTTTATGGAATGTGTACAAAATAGTGCCACAATAATGTGTGAATTATTTCCCTTTTATGTTATTTTTGAAGGTGATACCCAGTGGTGATCTTGTGACCAGTGTGTATTCCAGAGCAACCTATGTCCGCTACGAGGCTGAGAAAGACATAGCTGCCTTGCTTGTCATCAACATGGGAGTGGCCGAGACACTCACCGAGGTAGGCATGCACATGGAAGTCATTAGGTTGTTGAATGAGGTGGGCATCCGCAGTGGGTGAGTTGTCATTGATGACATCAGTATCAACATTGGAGGTCAATGAGAACGTTAGGCATGAACATTAGATTGATGAAATTTAGTCAATAAATTGTATGGCATCAATTCAACTTAAGATCACTGGCTTCGGTCTGGTAAGCCAGTAACACTGGGTATGATTTATACTTTGTCACGGTATTTAAATCACATTGGTAGCATTGAATGGCATTCCGATACTGTACATTGTTTGATTGGCAAGTGTACGTGCAGTCTTGCATGAATGACGATTTAGTTTTTGATGCATTTGTGATTCCTTTTATAATGACTTAAATCTTAAAGATTGCATGTTTTTTATAATCCTTTTACCCAAGCTAATTAAAATCAGATATCGTATCGCTCCATAAACATTTTGACATTATTTTGCTGCAACATATAAGCGTCAGTTTCGGATGTGATTTTAATGAGATTGGCTAATAGCATAGTTTGAAGATCATGTGAATGAATTAAAGGTATTATTTTGATATTCAAATAAGCATAACGTTGTTGACAGATGATAAAGGCATCGAATGGAACTACAGTTACGCCCGAGGTACGTTCTCAGCTTCAACATCAGCAAGTGCAGGAAACAATAAGATATTGACAGTTTTAGATTTTATAATAGTTTATTGATTGTATTGAATAGTTTAAACAAGGCCTATTTCGAAAGTACATTGTTCAGAATCTTAAATCCAACTGAAGAAAATCGTGCCCACTATTGCGAACAGTTCCATTGGGAGGTATATTCATGGATATGTTCATATGCATTCATGGAAAGTAAGGAGCCTATACATGAGGGTAACTAAATATTTATTCTCTGTTAATATTATACAGATGCGCGCTAGTGTGATAGAGAACATCCTGGAACATTTTGACTGGGTGGCGACTCCTGCACAGATTGAGATGATCACAGACATCATGGCAGAGGCGATGAGGAATCCGAAGGAACTCTCCTTAGAAACTAGGGTACAATTAACGTGTCTACCATGACAAACCTCTTCTTCTTGTCGTCAACTATCATCTTCTTGTCCACCTTGACAAATCTCAGGTTCATTTACACATTGACAAACATTATTTTCTTGTCCATCTTGAAACACTTAAATTTCTTTCATTTACAGTAAAGTCTACATGTAATCGATATTAGTATGACCTTAAACAAATGTCATACTATATTGCCACAGCAACAGCAGAAGAATTACAGTATAGCATTCATACTATCGAATTCATACTGGGTTTCAACAAATGGTATTAAAATCAAGCAAACGATTGTCAACTGTTCTTAAAATATAGCAGTGATTCATAAAATCAGTCAACAGGTTGGGGGCGGGTGGTAGTGCAGTGGTAGAACAGTTGGACTTCGGAGCCACGGTTCTAAGTTCAAATCCCGCCCCGGGGGCCCGGCATCAATGTTCGTGAAAGTTACATTTCTGACGCGATATTGATAGGATGCGATGTCTGTAGAGTGGC
>JAUTBT010009993.1:0-63778 GCA_032361225.1 Lepetodrilus schrolli
GATTGTACACATCTGTATTGTTCAGATTGTACACATCTGTATTGTTCAGATCGTACACACCTGTATTGTTCAGATTGTACACATCTGTATTGTTCAGATTGTACACATCTGTATTGTTCAGATCGTACACACCTGTATTGTTCAGATTGCACACACCTGTATTGTTCAGATTGTACACACCTGTATTGTTCAGATCGTACACACCTGTATTGTTCATTTTTTACACATCTGTATTGTTCAGATTGTACACATCTGTATTGTTCAGATTGTACACACCTGGGTTGTTCAGATCGTACACACCCGTATTGTTCAGATCGTACACACCTGTATTGTTCAGATAGTGCACGTGTTTAGGGAATAGATAGAACATTAATACAATTTACTTAGAATATACCCCGTTCATCATGTGGACTATACGCGTATGCCGGAATACAGCGGGGTGGATTATTTAGTGCTCGTGAATATCGTGAATTCACCCGTTCTAACTTCTGAACACGCCCTCACCAAATTGAGAGAGTTCAGGTGAAAAATAGCTATGATGGGTGAAATGCGTTTTTCACGCGGAGAGTAAAAGGGATCGTCTCAAAAGATTAAATTTTAGTCAACAACTCACCGATCATATTAATGTATAAATACATGTAAATACAGTAGTAAACCATTTCCTATGTTGTAATTTTAGTCGCTTTTCAAGAATTTAGTATAACTATTATGTATAATCATTTGTATTTCACGTAGAGAACAGTTAGCAATTATTTTCATGGTTTACCCCGAATTATTTCACTTGCCTCCAATTTGTTCACGAGTTGTGGTTTGTTGGTTGGTTGATTTGGGGTTTAAAGCCACTTTCAATTTTTTTTCACTCACATCATGGCTTGCATGCGTATGTACTGCTTGTACTAGTCTGGATTTCCATCAGTATTTTTTTTTATATAGTGCTAGCTCACTTGGAGGTATATCATACCGCAGAAAGAACATGAATACCCCACCCAGACACAGACACAGTATACTGACGCCGGGCCGACCAGTCCTTTAATGCTGAGCGCCAAGCAGGGGAACAACAAGTACAATCTTTTAACGTCTTTCCGGGGACCGAAAAGACCGGGGATCGAACCCGCGACCTTCCGCACTCCGGGCCGACGCTCTAACCATTACGCCACGGAGCCGGCATAAACTTACGTAAATCAATCAGATGTATAATTATTGCTTTATAATTAATCATGTCAAATACTGTGACTATTGGCTTGTAAACATCCTTCTTTTCAGTATTCCATCCTAATGCAATAATTACCGTATATAAGTGTCAACCATGAAGAAACGTAGTGAATAACTTTATTTATTCTCAGTAAAGGCTCTTTGCACACACACACGCACACGTACATACTCCTGATTATCTTAAACAAAAGAAAATGGCAACACGCACTACAAAGACATAAATCAGGAAGTTGGGAATCAAAGTATATTTAAATGTTTGAAGATATTAAACGTTTAAGGAAGTACTATGTTAATGAAAATATTAGTGGTTCACCTACAAGGATCCAATAATGATAATACATTTGACACAGAATAACAGGAAATAGATAAGAGCGTTTGAAATTTAACGATTATCTCCGCACGGATATGATGCCATTGCGTTGTGTTTAAATAACTATGAATGTTCAACACTGTGGGATAGTTTGGGTTATTCAAAATAAATTCAATGATTAGGGTTAACTGTTAGGTCTGGACCAATTCTAATTAATAAGGCTAACACCTCAGGTTCACAAACATTTCCATATGTACACATACAATATACCAATAGGAACTATGAAAATTCTTTGGGCGAGATACACTAACATTGTTAATTTACTATTTGTGCAATATTGTTTGGATGAAAACTTTAGCTAGATTTGCTAGTCTTCTGCATTGAGCATCATATGCCAAACCATCATACAAAGATCCAACTTTGTTAACACAATATCTCTGGTTTTGTGTTAACAATTGAAATACTACTAGCAATTTTCTGTAGTTGTTTCATCGATATTTCAATCTGTACGAGTTGCATATTTCTCAGAGATATCGTGTATCTATGACCTTTTCCATGGGCAAATTAATCAGTCACACCTACAGTGGCACCCTGGCTGATGCCTATTTGAAAATAAATTGCTAGGTGATGATGTCTCTCACGTCAGTCTACCTAAAATGTTTGTGGAAGAAATCTAGATGGTCGTTTGGTTGGAATTCCAGTTTGTCATTAGGGTCATAATATAACTCACGAGTGTCTTTCATTCATGTCGATCTATCTCAGCATTATGAAAGCTATCTGGTTACCAAAGGGGAATTTGTCTCTCCTGAAGGAATAGAATTTGTCCGGATTGTCATACGTACACTTGTGGGCAGATATGTCGATATGTTCAGCGGGAACCCCCGCTCGTTGTAAGACTATGCTGTTGGCGAGGAGAAGATCGATGTATACCTTGTCCATACCAGCTTGGGTCGACACGATGGACGGGTCGATCTTCAAGAAGCCCTCTGCATCTTCTTTGGAGAACTGGAGGTTCTTCACGGACAGGCAAGGTCCCATGGCTACGATGATGTCGTTGATGTTGCAGCCGAAGTCTTTGACCATGGCGTTCACGGTGCTGACGGATATGCCTTTCAGCGTTCCTCTCCACCCGGCGTGAGCGGCGCCGCACACCCGCTTCACAGGATCCGCAAACAGGATAGTGACGCAGTCCGCGCCCGGAGCAGCCACCGTTAGGCCCGGCGTTCTGGTGATCATGGCGTCAAATCCTACGGGAACGTCGAAGCCGATGCTCCACACCCTGTTGCCGTGCTCTACCTTGGGGAACTGCATGTTCTTGTAGTTGAACCCCACCTCCTCACCCAAACGCCGGCGGTTTTCGTTGACAATCAGCATGGCGTCACGTTTCCGGGACGCAAAGGCGAGGTTGAGGGAGCGGAGGGCCGGGGTCGACGAGATGCCGCCGTTGCGGGTCGTAAAGCCGTGGAGGAAGACGTCGTCTGAGATCAGGGGGGACTTCATCAGCTCGATAGTTCCAATTGACGGCAGGTTTTGAAGGAACGTCTCGATCTCACACTCCAGGCCATACGACGCTGTCAGCTCCATCTTCCCCGACCCGACGACAGCGAAAAACATCTGGTAAGCCTTTGTGCAGAGTAGGTCTCCCAGCTGCTTCCAATAACCGCTCTGTTCGCACGCGCAGATTACCGCCATCTTGTTAAGTTTGTTGGCATCCATGAACTCCTTGGCTTCATAGAACGCTTGGATCTTGTTGGTAGCAATGATAGAGTGAAACGTTACTCCGTCTCGGTTTTCAATCTTTGTCGTCTGAGATAGCCTCTTCAGTTCATTCGCGGTAGGCGCCAACAACATTGCATGATGCTCCTTCACCGTCTTGCTTCGGGTGATGACGTCGTTGAGTCGTTCCATGATCCGTTCCCTTGGGTGATCCTTGTGGTACAGATCCACGAAGTAGACCATTGGCTTAGTCTCGGCGCCTTCCTCCTCTTGGCTTAGCATCCTGCAAATAAATATAAGAATGTTAGTTATTATATGGAAGTGATTCAGCCAAAACATCAAACATTGACTTCATTATTAAAAAAATTACTGATATGATCCTTTATTAGGAATGTTCAGAGACCGGCTTAACTATAGGAATAATAATAATAATAGAAATTGAAGTCTGTATATTAGTTATCGGTTTCTTATAAGCCTCTAATGGCTGGGTGGTGTTTTTTAAAACTGTATTATACTTATATTACTGTTTGTATAATACTCAACACACCTAAATAACCATTCATATCTCTCTCTCTCTCTCTCTCTCTCTCTCTCTCTCTCTCTCTCTCTCTCTCTCTCTCTACTTGTGTGCCATTTAATTTATAACATTACCGTCCATGTCGCCACTAGTATATACCACATCAATTCTACTATCGATTCCATTGCATGTACCGTATATATTATACATGTACATGAGGCCCACCACTTGCACTGATTAATACCGACATATATCAATATATCATATGCACACTAGGCTTATACTACTATGGTGGCGTTCTATGCCCCCATGCTATTGATAATATGTATAACAATCACGTTCACGAATATAGTCATTATATTATAACCTAGTGCAGTCTGAACTCACACTGCGTTATGCATTAGTGCATTTCTTTGCATTGCCTAGAGCTCCACAGGAAAGGTCATTCACTGAATAGCGAGACGCAAAATCTTAGTGAATAATAGGTACATATTGAAGACGGACCATGCCTCGGTACTGGTGTGAAGATGTGAAGTCAATCCTGTGTACCCTAAGTGTACCCACCCTATTGTAGGGATGGCGAGAATGCGCCCAAACGGGTGGATCCCTGGAGTGTCTGCTGTGAATTTAACATGGCGCAGTTCGCGTGTGAATCAGGAAGTATTTGCACGACACAGGCTACTAGTAATATATCTATCGTAAACACATCACGACCTCGATGGTAAAAAACGCTTATCATAATGGTAAGTATACAATGCTTTATGATACCTAGCCATTTCACTTTCCCAGTCTTCTCGTTCTTCAGACATTGTATTCTCCTGAAAATATACCAGCTTGTTAGGACGTTCAATACAAATTAAACCAGCGTAGTTTAGGTTTTCTTAAAAGGGGAATCCCCTTATCGTTGACATCCGTATACTGGCCACGTGATCCAGACGTGATATAGGTGTACTGCATCTGGCATATGACGTTGTTTTTCATTCTCCTCAAGTAATACATGTACTAGTAGCAAATCCAAATCAGGACTAGGGACTATGTACAGTTGTTTGTATTGACTACTACTTTTCCTGCCAAACAAAATTAGTTTGATATTTTGTGAGTTTCGTGAACATAACATGCACTAATGTGTGCTCTAAAAACAAAGTTACAAGCCATCCTATCTATCGGCTATAAACACGCAAAATCGGCAGAAAAAAACATTAATCTCATCCAAATCAGATGCAAATCAAGCTCTGATATTTGGACATCACCTAGCTCTGTTTTGTAAAAGAATGTAAAAATCTATCGGCTATAAACACGCAATATCGGCAGAAAAAACATCAATCTCATCCAAATCGGATCGGAAACAAGCTCAGATATTTGGACATCAGCCAGCTCTGTTTTGCAAAAGAATGTAAAAATGTTTAAGAAGCGAAACCAGCTCGGAATTTACTTTAGATTGAAATAACACACGTTCAAATGGAAGAACAAAGGGATATCGGCCCGGAAACTGTATACATATATATCTGATCAGCTGCCTGTTCAGCTCAGGGTTGGATTTCATTTGAATGCATTCAGTCTTGAAATAATCATGATAGGTGTATGTAATTTATGTAAGGATGTGGACATTTAGTGTAAATAAACAATATACTCGAGGAAGTAGTATAGTTCAAGTGCACTATATATCATACTGTCATACATGCGATAACAACTGGTGATGTGGTGAGTATTACCAATCGTGCACCGACACACGATAAGGAAGACGGTATTGTGACGTCGCGTGATGCGGCAATCATAATGACAATCCTAGTACAAAGTATCGAATACCTCTACAAGGGTTATAGATACTACCTTTTGATGAGTCATGAATTTAAGCATTATGTTATGTATACTCATATAGATTGAGCTCACGTGACGGGGAAGGTGACTTCCGGGTCAACATGTGTCATTCCACGCCCCCTTCAGTTAAGAATTCACTTTTTTTCTGGTGTTTAAGACGGACAGGAGAAAATGTGAGTGGTTTATTGAATTTCCCATTAATATTGCTTTGTTACTCGCTAATACTAATAGGAGAATTAAGGTATGGTATTGAAGTCGTGAAATCTCACTTGCTAGATATATGCACGTACTATTTATTACGTACGGTATATAGATATCTCGGTTATTATCTTCTACACACGGTCCTAGATGTTTGTCAAATAGGGTTGCTTCACGTTGTGGATTATTGAATATTTTATTGAATAACTTTCTCTTGTACAGTTATAATATATTCATTCATTCATGTATTTACACACACACACACGCACACACACACACACACGCACACACACACACACGCACACACACACACACACACGCACACACACACACCTTACTATTGATGCGCTAAATTGCAATCTCGTGAATAATGTTTTTTATTTCTTAAACTATGTATTGCCAAGCTGAAAGTTAATGAGTAAGATGAGGTCTGACTCCTATGGATGCATTAAATGGTTCATTTGTTTCTGTACTTAATGGTATTATAGAAACCAGTCAAACTCAGTCATCTAGGCCCCTACTATAGTAATACCGGTAATTGAAGAATGATGGAAACTATAACGAAATTATTTCAATGAATTATAGATATATCATTAGTTAAATACTAACTATGTATGGAATACGTAAGTCTATAATGGTGGCATCCATAGACCTACATTTATTAAAATTTGTATTATTTTTAGGACATAATCATCACAATCAAATTACTGTAATTCATTTTACCTACCGAATTTGATTTTCTTCGGCTAGTTGTTCCCATTTCTGCGTTTCGTTCGGGCGACATGTTCTTTGCAGGGGAACAGAAACGTCAACTTACAGCCAAGCATCCCTCAACAATATCAGACTTTAGCGATTAGGCATCGGCCTCCTTTAACGTGCATAACCATCGACACATTTTCCATGGCGCTAACAATGCTAACCTCATTCCAAGGGAGACGACCGTCGAAGGTAAAATGTTTACTTTTTGCTAAAGGAGACGAAACCAGTGTGAACACACAGGCAGTTTGTTTAGAGTATTGGAAAAATCCGGATAAACACTAAAGTAAATGGGGGAAAAAAACACATTGCACGAAAATATTCTATCACGCGCGCGTAGTAGCTCATCGTGAAATTATTTAGATGCAAAGTAAACATGGCGTTACAAGAAGACGATCAGGAATGTCACGTGACATTATTATATTTTCACGTGTATGATATGCAGGTAATATAAATATATAACTACAATAATCAGCAATGCTTAAAGTGTTCTTAACTAGCTGCTATACGAATGTTTGATCAATAATTAGTTTTTCAATATTTTGTTTTGTCCGAGCTGTGTCTCCGTCGCGGCAGCCATATTGTCGACGGGGTGTCTTCAAGCTGGGAAACGGTCTTCAAGTTAAAACCCACTGATATGTTTAGTATACGCACAGTATATCTATGACATATAGGTCTACTATTATACGGAATGTCCTGTCATGGGTCTACTTTCTCAGAACATTGTGTTGATGTCACCTCGCGCCTCCGTGGTTTATTTGAGTCGAAACACAGAAATAAACCCAATTAGTTCGGCTACGATCAGAGTGTCTACAGGGCGTTGTTCAAAATATTGGTTGTAATTTAAGTAAATAATTAGAACAGAGCCTAACAGCCATCATACACTTGATTAAATGTTTAATTGTAGAGGTGTCCAGATAGCCATTAAGTTGGCTGTACATGAACACCGGAATCTTTCAAACGGAATATTGTTTAACCCACAAATGGTAAAGACTACGAACTTTCTTAGCCATGAACTGTATGTCGACATGAATTGCTCATCTACTTTAAAAAAAACCCAACGCTATTGGATTTATAGTAGGCCTAATCACTGCGGTTATACCGGGCATCTTCAATTGCCCCCAGTAGAAAGGAGCAAGTGGAACAGAAACGTCATTCCAACTGTAGGCAGGCTACTTTATATTGTCTCTCTTTTTAGTTTAACCCTCTCTCTGCTGTATTAGGCACAGGTACAGCCCTTTTGGGCATCTCCGGTTGCCTTCAGTATGGAGAGGGTTAAACTATAAATAACGAAGGCATGAATTATGAAATGAGACCTTATTTCTGAAATTATTTCTTTCTTTATTTCTCTCTCTCTCGCTCTCTCGCTCGCTCGCTCGCTCTCTCTTCTTTCTCTCCTGTCTTTAAGAAAAACAAGTAATTAAATATAATACAAAGGTTTCATCTGACGGTCAGAGCTTCTATGTCAAGTAGTAACAGAGACAGAAATTATGTTTTGAAATCCGTACAGATCGTAGAATATCTCGCTAAAAGGGCTATCAAATTTTAGAAATATTGTTAAAATGATATGAAAATCGAATTGGGGAGGAACAAATTGGTTGCTTCGTTTTGTTAAATCGTTGGGATATCAGATATTCATTAAACTAAATGATTTTCATCATAGCTTAAATTGCCTTGTAAAGGTTACATGTTGGTTAGCTCCCTTTAAAGTGATACCACAGGTGTAAAATTTCCCATGAAAGTTACAACAAGGTGTTTCAAGTAGACAGACTCGACAACGGTTTAAGACATGCAGCATATTGACATTTCACGGATACACTCTCACTTGTTTAAATTCACCTTACCCTGGTCAAAAAAAAATCACCAAATAGAGAGTTGTCGATATTGGAAGAGCACATGCTGTATGAAAATTTGACCGAGTTTTAAAATAAACGGGAAAATAGAAAGGTAAGTTGTTTGAGGTAGATATTAAAAATAAACACGTACTAAATATATAACCTTTTAACTTTCATTCTCTTTGTAAAGCGATTTTGAAAGGGCTATAAATATGAAAAGTCTATTAGAAACATGATTTTTAAAAATATAATGAGCCACTTATTTATAACGAAACTTTGCGAATGCTGTAATGAAACCAGTAATTACAAACTGGTATTATTATTATGAGCTAATAATTAAATATGTATTTAATATAACCCATGGCAGTGATCGTGTACATGTCATTGTAGTTTGAAAATTGAACATTTTTCGACCACGATGCATGTCACTGGACGGTCTAATTTGAAAACCATGATATCGATAAATGTATCGAATTAGCTAGAAATACTAAATTAATATGCAAATTTAAAATTTAGCATATAATATTGCGTGGTAATTCTCCAATCCATTACCAGTTAATACAAATTCCACCTTTTCAAGGCGCTTTACTCATGAATATTGATAGAAGCAATCGTAAATATAGATATATATTTTTGTTAACACTACTTTTCAGTATAAACTCGACCCTCGAAACCCAGGCCACTATTCAACACACGAAAGGGTTCTTTTACGTCACAGCTGATCGGGCGCAAGGGGTATACCACAGTTTATTTCCACTATCATTTATCATATAAATCAGCTTAGTTCGAGAGGCTGTTGTTGCTAAACTACACCCACTTGTACAGAAAGGCCCAAATATTCATATAAACAGAAATATATATGGGGTCAATCACGTCAGATTTTGGCAAAATGCTGTGAAAGACAAGCAGTGAAAATCAACAACTCGCATGGCTGGCATGCACCAGCGATATTGACCTAACAACTGCACATTGATAATGCATACGCCTTCCTATCATACATGTGTAGTGATATATAATTTAGATTGCAATTAAATTGCGTGGAACCTACTTCATTTGGAACACAATACCATGCATATTACTTAACATACAAAGATACCAGGGCACAGACAATGGAACGTATGTAAAACCTACTTTTTCTACGGACTACTTGGCTGTTGACAATGAGAAACTGTGCTATGCCCGCTAAATCAGAGCGTGCGCCATGTTTTCACTATAACAGGAAATTACGAAAACCTCGATTTACGCCCAGATTAAAGGTACGACCTCTTTAAATCCTGAAACGCAAGTCTGGTTGCTGGACATTATGGAGTATTGTAAACGTAAATCCAGTCCAGTTTTATATTGTATCAGTATGTTTTGTTGTTGTTGATCACGATGCTAAAACTGTTTTCGTACGTCCTATGTCATTTGGCCAAAGTAATTACTTCGTACCTAGCAGCATATGTGGGGTATCAGCGATTTAATAATACATAAAATATATACTTTATTTTGAGAGAGAGGGAGAGAGAGGGGGAGAGAGGGGAGAGAGATAAACAAAAAGGAGAGAGAGATGGAGGGAGGGTGGGAGAAGAGCGGAAGTGAGAGATAAGAGGATGAGCAATGTTCTTGACTAAATGTTACAGGATTGTATTTTCCATTAACAGTTACTATTGGGACATTCCTTGTTATATTTTTCTTATCATTAATCTAATGCAAGGGAAACATTGGCCGATTTATTGTGAACCAAGAGTGCCCTTCAATGTGTTATGTTAATATATGCGTATTGATTGTGAATAGGAAAACCCCCCCAGACATGCATTCGCACGAAGTCACATTTACTTTTTGCCTAAATCTGTCTGATTCGACTTCATGCTAATGAACCTTCAGAGTCTATAAGTGGTAGAGCACAAATCACAGAGATTTGCTTTGGGAGAAATGTACTCCCCCATACATAATACATCTTGTTGAAGGCTATTATATTTTATGCTGGGGCTAACATGCGTTTAATAATAATAATAATAATAATAATAATAATTATTATTATTATTATTATAGTAATATCGACCCTTGTCATTTCACAACAGGTAGACACGTGTAACACCTTTAGTGCATTATTCTAACTCGTAACCGTTGAAGAATAAGACTGTACATGTATACGTGATACCACAAGACAGTAGCTGATGCTTACTGGTTCCATATGCTAGAGGTGTTTTAGGCTTTTTACCGTGAAACTGATAAGCCGTGATGACCTCAAATGATATTTAACACGGCTCTAAGTCTTAACAAAAGGAAAGCAGACACAAATCTGTCTTCATCATTAAACAACTAAGAATAATCTAAGAGGACTCCACTCATCATAAAGACCAACCAAGTAACACAACGTTCAGGTTCTGCGTGCTAGTATTGATAGAAATCCATTCATCACCCACTACGGATTATTGGTACTGTTGTTTAACAGTCCTGATTTTGCTAATTGTGTAAATTAGCAACCTGTAAAAGACAATGGACCTCGTACGAGCTTCTTCGGGACCAACAGGTGCCAAGGGATCTGTTGATTAACCGTAAACAGGCCCGACCTCGGATCGATATGACAATATACATACTGGTACTTTGTCGTAGAACGGTTGGAGGAAGCGGCTTGGGTTGTCCACCGTAACCTCGCGCCAACAGTTACGTAGGATGAAGTTTACCTCGTCGCAACTCTGTCAAGAAAATCTCTACTGGGACTTTGTCGCATACAAAGGTATATAACAGAGAGACTCCCCCCATACATATTTGATATCGTTCACGCTCGTTAGCATAATTGGGCAACTCCGTTGGGTTTGGGTATTGGTGCTTAGCGTGACGGGGCAATATAATAAAGCCATAAGGTAAAAACACTCATTGGTGCTGGTTGGAGTATTGATTGACGTGATGCTGGAAGAGCCGAGGACACGGGAATCATATGACGTCGGTGCAGGAGTGTGCCAGTACACAATAATACGAAGGACAGGCAGACAGGAATGATTCTCTCTAGAAATCGCCTTTAGTTTTCTATCGATCGATTGGGATACCAGAGTGAATGCGTTGGTCATAGCTGTGTGTGTGAGAGAGAGAGAGAAGAGTCTTCAGTAGTGAGACTATAGCAGAAGCTGAGGTGTATCGGGATTTCGCCGCGGTTCCCCCTTCAAGTGTCGTCTGCTGGCATTGGAAAGCGCGGGAAAATAGTGAGTCACGCGCGCCAACAACTGGAAACCGTCATTAGATTAGCAGACGACAATGTGAACGGCGAAAAGACCTTCCATCGACAATGCTGGCCGCGGCGGATTCTACGGTAACATGGATGCCATTCTCTCCGCGACTACTGGCAGCAGTGGATCGAAACCAAGATGGCGTCCAGAACTCGCAGGACGGAGTAGTGAAAGTACACACACACAATATGTCAATGATCAACAAGCCTTAGCACGACCATCATCTCCGTTCCTCATTTTACCCAGTAAACCTCGTTAAAGCAATCTCGAAAAAAGTCTATGCATGATCTAGGGTTGTCAGTTGTTTCGGCCAGATTTGAGACACTAGAAGCGGCGTACCACTCTGTTTATCTTCTGTGCCTTATCGTCACACTGAGTGCTGTGTTCGTCCTCCGACCTATCCTAATAGTGATGGGGAACGAGGGGAGTCTCCACTCGTCAGAGTGCAGCACCCCTCTCTCAGAATATGCCTCCATGTACTCCTATTCTCTGGGATCCCGACCCCGGTCGTCGGTCCCCTCGACAAGAGCGCCGTCCCCTGTTTTGCCCCCGGAACCGGACCTCAGCCACCTGTCCCCCGAGGAGATCGCTCAGATCAAAAGCGTCATGGAACGGGCTAAAGACATGCAGGCCCAAGAGCAGGATCGAGTCAGGTAAGCAAACAGAGCTCTGCGTCGAGCAGCCACGTGTAATTTTGTTAATATTCCTGGTATTGATTTTGCGCGTGAGCAGCACGCGCGCCTGGGGTCTTCAATCGGGGACGCGGGCACGTGTATCAACCACAAAGGATTACTACTGTAGTAATTCATTCGCTCGGCATTGGCTCCGCATTGGATTTAGGCGGGCCTCAATTCCAGTAGTGACTATTCGGACACCTGTTTGCAGTAATAGATGTGCGGATGTGAATTTCCTCTAGATTCAGGTAAGATTCTCAAAGAGTGTTCCTGCATATCGATCTATATTCTTGCGGAAGGGGTCTAATGTCGCCGAAGCAAGGAACAGGGCAATGTAATGCCATTTTCAATTAATTCTGTTTTGCTGTACCGTTATTCGTGAGTATTTCCTATAATAACGAGGCTTTGTCATTCTTGGAAATCTAGCGCACTGGTTGACAACCGTAACGTATGGTCCATGCTTTATTAGTATACAGTTTCATGTTTTATTTGGCAATATGCGGAGCCATCTTGTAGTAGCAGTCATAGGAATATGTTGAATCATCAGGTTGAATGATCAATACAATTAAGTCATTATATATGCATGTTTTGAAAGGCTCGCATCAGGAAACGGTTCCACCACGGTATACCAGTATTGATAATACCATCAGCAGCTTATGGATAGACACAAATACCATCTAATGATATCGACAAGCACTCAATCACGGGCATGACGTCAGAGGCAAATCCTTCTCTCTATGAATGTGCAACAGCGACCCTCGTAATATCGATAGCTGGCGCTATAAGCACAGCGTGCACATGAAGGAGAATGACGCCGATGGAACTAGAGTTCGCATCAAGCCTGCATTGATCGTTGATTACTACTCATAGTAGTAGTAGTCGTCGTCATGCAAGAATTCGCAGTTCTACACACGTTAAATTATTTACGTTAAAGGTGTACTGCCAGATTTAGCGGTGCCACATTATGTCCTAAGGCGACATCAAATAAATAATAATGAGGAAGTATAGCATTAGGACCATGGTGCTTTAAATATTAGCAATCTGATGTTCGCCTTCAAATGCAAAGAACTGGTTTGATTTGTTGAACACGACACATTCGGTTTTATAAGGAAATAAGTATCTGGCCTCCATCCAGATCATCTGCGAGTTGACGTCATAACTATCGAGTTCTTTGAGGATGCGCCTGTTATGTCTAGGATGTTGGGAAGCCAACTAAAATCCCTTCCCACGACTATAATACCAATATAGAAATAGTCTGGAATACTTCCGGAAGGTTATAAAACGACCATGATGAAAAGTCGTCAATATATTTTTAATGATTTAGACATAATTATGTCTTTAAAGTTAAAACAAAAACCATAGGGCAGGGAATGTTTCTATTAAGATATTCGTCCAGTAATTATCTTCGCATCTATAGCATGTTTTTTTTAACGTTCTGGTAAATCAATCGCTTTTTCATATGCGTATCTATTTCTTAATTCATTTTTTGCGACCATCAATTTATGTGCATGCCACAAGACATCTAATATTCTCTGTCTTTTAACATCGTAGGATAATGACATCCGGTTTTTGTCTACTGTGAACCAACTACACTTGTTGTCTTTGCGCAGCGCGCAGGTGGTCGGAAATCACCTACAAGACAAAACGATAGCATGATCCTGGCAAAGTCGTAACATACGATCTTACAATTGACTCTTCTTTCAAAATCTCGACATGAACTCACGAAATGTAAAGGAACATCCATACAAACATGACCTTCGTATGTACTACATAGACTACTATACCACTGCTATATGGTAATGGTATAGAACCGGTGTAGAGGTAAATAGTATCTCGTGGGTTACACGCAATGAATCATGACATTGCCCCATTATATATGTCATTGGAGGCGTATCTGCTTGGGCCAAAGGACCCTGGCGAACAATACAATTGATTTATACTGCGGGTTTTCCCAATAGGCCCATTCAAGTACAGCAGTCTTATACTAGAACTCGTTATCACTTTACAGACACAAATCTATTTGTCTCAGGCACGCATAGTATCTCCTCTACCAGAAGCGGAAATGAACATGGAAACCTATTAATATACCCATCACACACACATACACACACACACACACACACACACACACACACACACACACACACAACCAACCGTGTACAAGGTCAGATATAGCAGGTATGCTCATAATTAACTATTTGTATATTTGTACCAAATTTCACCCATTATGCTACATGCATGAGCTAACATTTTAAGAACAACAATGTTTTAATGTTATTATTATATAATAGGAAGCGACTAATGAGGATATTCTTTAAACAGCATTTAGATCATTGAGATACGACTGCCGCTTTGCCTTTAGAACATTGAGCTATATGAAATAGCGGTTGAACTAAATGTAGAACAGGAAACTAGAAACACCGAGGATAGACGTTGAACACCATTCATGATTTTGAGCTACCAACAACGAGAATAGCCGTTAGCCCTTTAGAATATCTAGTTACATGCAATACCCGTTGTAATTTATTTGGAATATTGAGCTACCAACAACGATAATAACCATTGGCCCTTTAGAATACTGTGTTACATGCAATACCCGTTGAACTTTAATTTGGAATACAGAGCTACCAACAACGAGAATAGCCATTGAACAATCTTTACCAAGAATATTGAGCTAAGATACGATGCCCTCCTTTCCGCCTGTAGCTTTATTTCCCAGGCCGTCCATGATCGTCAACTCTGTACACTACAGATGCAGGTGAACACTTCATGGTTCTGGTGGATCGTTCCTCTATGTCTGTGGTCGATATGCGCGCCTGCTTTCTATTGCGGTAAATAGCGAACTACTCGCAGAACAGAACGGTGGGGCCACCAGCTATCTATCGCAAACATTGACACTCCAATATTCTACCGGAATAGGTGTGTTGGAGAATAGAGGACGGTCAGGGTACAAGGACCTTGAACTGTAGTAAACCCTATACCACAGTCTGCTGAGCTTTAATTGACGCTTGTTATGTAGTTTGGAAAGGGACCTAATGCAGTCCAGTAATTTCGTTTTGTGTTGTTACTCTCTCTCTCTCTCTCTCTCTCTCTCTCTCTCTCTCTGTGTGTGTGTGTGTGTGTGTGGTGTAAGGGGGGAGAGGTGATGTAGTGTGCGCGTGTCTATGTATGTATGTATATATGTATGTGTGTGCGTGCGTGTTTGAGAGAGTGTACATGTGTGTGTTTGTTTGTGTGTGTGTATGTGTGCGTGCATACATGCGTGCCCGCGGGTATGCGTGCTATTCGTCCCTTTATAACGATGCTGGTTTAGGTTACAGAATTCTCTCAAGGCCCATTAGAAGTCCTGAATTGTTCGACACCAATCGGTAAATGTGTCGGAATGTTTACATCCTTCACGATGAATATACCCATGTAGTACTCTTGTGTAAGATCCGGCACTCATTGTGATGCCTTTGGTTTCAATCAACTTGTAAATGTCAAGGGCTCAATATCACGTCCACGCCACCTCCATATAATTTTTTTTTTAAAAGCATAGCCCATGACGTTTTGAAAGGTCAGTCAGTTATTTTGAACCACCACTGGAATATAAATAACATTGGAATAAATATGCGAACGGCTGAATTAAAATACTGCTGTTGAGGTTTATAAGTACAGTCCTGTAGGATTATATCGGTTAAAATTGTGTAAATGGTTAAATATGAACGCCATCAGGACTCCAATTCCGGTTCGATTGGGTTTTTTTGTGTTTTTTTTTTTTGCGAGGCTCAAAATATCTTCATGATATTTATTGAATTGAGATAGGCACGTATAATCAGAGCTGTTGAAATGTTCTTATCCAATGAGCTACGTTTTGGATTCAGTTCCACAAGTCATCTATAGACATGGGTATATGACACCAAACCTTGTAGTTTAAAACAACGCGCATGAATAATATTCAAAGTAATAACCAAAGTAATATTGTTATAAAGTTGGACAATTCTCATGGATACTCATTGAAGAGTATACTGTGTGATAACTGTTTCCTACATTTCTCTTCAATGCCTCTACTCTCCATCGGCAATAATCGATACATCTTTGTCGGTTGTTTTTATGAAGCTTGTTCTAGTCGATACATATTGCCAGTTTCTCATTAACTCTGGCCAGATGTTCAATACAGTGAGGTAATCCTCTGGGAGTCGCCATTACTCACGGACGAGATCAAAAATGCATCCTTCAATGTAATCAACCGTGTTAGCAAAATTAGCAAAATGAATTAATTATTTTATCAGGAGTCTGCACCTGTAATCTACGTCAACTTTCAATTGCTCACATCTACATAGTTCCAATATATCCTGATTATGCTCAAGAGTATAGTATTAATATATTCATATGGGCCGTTTCGTATCTATAGATCGAAGCATTTATACATATAGTTCCATAGGATATTGGCTGAATATTGACGTAGGAACCCTATAATTCGCAGAACTGCTGCATTAATGTCTTGGGCAAAATTGACACTGCATGTTCAATTGTCTGGAAGGTTTTCAATAAACATCTGATTCAATATATTTGTATACATGTATTTTCATTGATTCGCAGACTGCTGCATATATCTTGGGCAAAATTGACATTGCATGTTTAATTATCTGGACAAAATTCAATAAACATTTGATTTAATATACGGTACTAGTCTACACATAATTTCATTGATACCCTAACATTGAAGCATTAACATTTACACCAAGGCAATTAACATTCTACCGAAAGGTTTATAAACATTGTAATGTCACTATATAGATATTACACCCTGCGTAATCGATTAATAAAAGCTTTTACACTTACGTCAGGGAAAAACCTCTACCGATTTACTTTGTAATGCCATTATGCCTATATTGCTTCATACGAACGCAATACTAGTATTTCACTTTGTTCACTAGGTTTCAATTGTTTCAGTTACCAGTAATACGTAATATACCATAGTATAACATAGTATAGGTCAGCAAATTGAGTAGGACCAGAATTCTGCTGAGAGTTTGTGCAGATTACGGTTTGGCAATTACGGTGTCCCAAGGCAATTTGTTAACATTTAATATTGATTTTAAACTCTTTTTTTTTTACATTTCTGGAGAGAGACAAAATGTCTCCTCTGAAGTTGTTAAAATGAATCCTAAAAATACCCAGTAATTTTAAAATGTCGTCAAAGGTTTTGTTCACCCTTTGGAATAGAAAGTTTGCTGCTAGTCCTTGTCAACGATGTTGGAATGTTTAATTTTTTAAAAATATTTCTGGAATAATTGTCTAATCTAAAATGCATCAAAGAAATACTAAAAAATCATGACTAGTTATGCAAACACCCATACGTTTTACGTCAACGCTTTACATGTATTTCAACATATTCAGCTGGCATTGGTAAATGAAGCCTTTAATATGGGCTGTATTCGGGTGAAGTAGAGATAAGAACAGCAATAGCAACTATAGCAACTTTTGGACCCTCCAGTAGGATTTGCCTAGTAATTGCTAGGTGCCTTATCTGGCATGAGGAAATATTACCATGCACTAATAATATGTATTTCTTCTCTTTGTTCATGCTGTTTTTCGATATTAACTGAATGTACTAATATTTGTAGAATTTCTGCCGAGTTAGCACACTACTCTCCACGATAGTAAGAAATTAATGGCTACACACACACACACACACACACACACACACAAACAGACACACACACACACACACACACACACACACAAACACACACACCAACACAAACAGACACACACACACAAACACACACACATACACAAACACAAACAGACACACACACAAACACACACAAACACAAACAGACACACACACACACACACACACAAACACACAGTTCATAATTCATGCCTTCGTTATTTATAGTTTAAACTAAAACATTGCTAATTTAGTCATTTATGCTTGTAAGTTAATATCATACACATACATTATATACTTTAATTAATTAACGTCAGCTGGCCACGGACTAGGTCCCGTATACTAATAATAATATATCAATAATCGTCTGCAAGCCTGTCCATGAAAACTGAGCCTCTTTCGCTTTGCGGCAATATAACAACCCCGAGAAGACTAGTTTATCGCCGTTGCCATGGAAACCGAATGTCAGCAGAGAACGGTCTCCGGCAGCAACTGTACATTTGATGGATTGAAGTCAGGCTGGAAACCGAGCTAGCGAATATGTGCTATTATATGTGCCAGCTAAGTGTACACCACGCTGCCGTGCTTCTTAATGGAAGTAATTCTATTCTTAGCAGAATTGGCATTTCTGATTGAGCGTGTAATAACGTTTTGATATGCGTGCAGTGTAAACATATTGCATTGGAGCGTTTTACCATGAAGTTAAAGGGTAGATAATGCGCCAAAGGAAAGCCACTAGTTGTAAGTTCAGTCACTGGACTTCATCTCCTATTGTAGAAAATATAAAGAGCATTTAGCTCCCATCAAAGGATATTGATACGATGCTATAGGGACTTGATACAAACTGTATAGACCATCCTCTGCTATGCAGGGTGATCCACTCATTAAGCGTACTGCTATCTCTTTCATTCTTAATTTTTTTTTCTTCTCTCACCAACTATTCTTTCATTTCTCTTGGAGCGGTTGTCATTTAAGTTGTAATAACTTGTAACCAATCCATTTCGACCTTTAAACTAAAGGTACTGAAATTCTACCAGCTCTTGGTAGATGAGGTCTATAGACTAACTATGAGATGGAATTGTGAACCTTCTAGCGCCTTAACTGGCAGTTTGGGTTGTATACTCCAGGGAGTTGAGAAGGTGAAATGAGTGCACATTCATCCATCGACAGGGGTAATAATGTAGCGCTATGAACATGCTTTAGAGCGTGAATTTGACGCAATGTAAATGTTCACATTATTATTATTATTATTATTATTATTATTATTATATCCTTTTCATCTCCAGTGTACGAGAGCACTAAAGATTAATTCCTGTACTAGAATCTAACATATTATGGATTTCAATTTCTTATTGGCTGTTCTATGTGGATACTTTTGATATGCTGAACTTAGGTGCTCCTCTAAACCTACTGACATCAATGCCACATATATAGTAGGCCTACCATGCGTGTATTGATCTATAAGGTCAATTAATCAGTTTAATAAGCTTATCTAATGTGCACTTTGGAAACATCATTCTACAAGATAAATGGCATCTACTAAGGAACACTCGTTTATCCTCTATGTGTGCGTGCGCGTGAACACACACACACACACACACACACACACACACACACACACACACACACACACACACACGCACACACACACACACACACAGAGTATTCCATTTTCACTCTATTCGTGAATATGTAGGTGATTTCGTATCCAGGAATGGTGAGGTTTCTTTTGAATACATCAAACAGATATACCTTCAGGCTCAGCTAGTTAGACGTGAAGAAACATAAGCTATGCTTAACCACGTCGAAACAACCATATGTCAAGTGTACATGCAGCTAGATTGAAACGAACATATGTCAAGTCTTGTTAGTAACAAGTATGCTAGGCCGAAAGAAACACATGCCAATTCGAATCACATCAAAATAACGTCTAATGTGATAGCTCTCAGAATAGGTAGACTACTAGCATGTTATAGTTGAAATACAAACGCGAATACCATAATGTACATATTTAACTACACCTAGAACCAGAGAGACATGTTATTGAAGAACACATACCAGATATTCTCTTCCCATGTCACGAGTGGTCGGAATAATTCCGCTGCGAGGACCGATTGTGTTGACGCAGACGGTATTCGATATTCTCTGATCTATAGTTCCTAGGTAAAACAAACATTGATACATGAGCTTGTTGTTGATAAACCAGAATGGTAAACACTGGGGAAGTTTATTATTGCGGTACCACAATGGTAAACTAACGCCGCAGTTTTGTTGTTGTGGTATCACCAAATGAAACAATGGTCAATCATGGCGCGTTTTGTTTTCCATAAACCTTAGGGTCATCGATGGCAGAGGTTGCCATTGTGATGCCATATATGCTATCCCATGTCGCGGGTTGTTGCTAATACCAATAAATCACCCAAGGCAAAGTCTTGACGACTATCCATACCTCTGCGCCCTACCATTTCCTCCGTCAAGGTCAAGGTCGACCAGTCAGACGGTACACACAATTCTATTTAAACCAACGACGGGGTCAATATTGATACGAACAATGATTGTCCGCAGTGATCACCCCGAGAATGGTAACCCCCGCATTTGTCATCATCCCCCAACCAACAGCCCCCCCCAGTCTATCGGACAGCGGTCAAAGACGGACATATTACGCTCTTGTCTTGTAGCCATTACTTGATCAATTTCCTTGACTGGCAATACGCCGGTGTTGCGACAGTTCTGAGATGAAGTGATGGTTCTTAGAAGGGTATTTACATGGCAAACACCACAGCTTGTTAAGTCCGACGAAAGTCCGAGTGCAGGGGCCGGCTAGATGAACAAACGCGCGCATGTGGCGGTGTCTAAGCTGAAGAGATTTTGAGTTAGACGAGTACGGGACGACAAGGTGACGTTGGCGGTGGCTATATAGTCGATACCAGACATGAATATAGATAGCAAGACATCGGAATAGCCGTGGTGAAACCTGCATCTGGCAGGAATAACACTGTCCAAGAAGGGTTGACACGACTATTTGAGAGTTGAGAATTTAACAGCGACTAAGCGACACGAATTCGACGCGTAGTCATTCTTATATAGATCTGAACCTACACAATATATTCTACATTAATCGAGCTATCCTATCTATTTTTGACATCTAGCGTCAATAATATGGTTAGTTCACATCCATCAATGAAGAATGAAGCTCTTTGTTTCGATAAATTTGAAATTGAAAATACCCATCAATTCTATATCTAATGAAAGTACAATACATAATTCACAACCAAAAGACGTTTTCGGACGTCGTGACGTTGGAATAGAGCACACACGACGTCCGCTTCTTCGTGCTCTATTCCCCCGGCAGTCATTTCGTTGCATCGCTACGGACGACTACTGAAGCCTATTAGGAACATTATGATGGCCTCGCTTTGTCTTATTGGTTTCTGATGGGATGCTTCTTCGTCTTATACAATCTGATATGCTGACGGTATAGTATAGTATAGTGTATTGATTTCTATAGAGATACATATACCGAGAGGATATTGTAACTGCAAAAGTACACAGAGAAATAAACATACACCGCATATAATACACGTGTGTCTATTTGAGATTGCTGAATAAGATTGTAAATTGCTAAATCGATCAATGAATATTTCTTATGATTGCACGATATGTCAATGTGCCCATCCGCTATTGTCCCGCAGTTATATCAATGAAGAATTGGTTTTCAACTCACAAAACAAGCCAATCTCATTTAATATATTTAACCGATAAGCAAGATTTACAGCCATGACTAATGTACGTCAGTATGTAGACAATGTTTAAATGTTTTGCAAGAATGTCAATTACACAGGCTGTATTCATTCCCAGAGTCAAACTAAACCCTGGATACTCCCTAATTCAGTGGTCTGACCGAGGTTATTGTCTAATGCATACTGTATGCATATATTCTACTCAATAAGGTGGATACATCAATAAAAAGCGAGCGGTCTCGGAGAATCATGACTATCTATCACGCCAGATCGGAATTACTACATCTTTGTGTTAACTCCATATTCATCGCGCGAGGAGTCGTGTTTAGTATTAGCGTGATGATCAGAACTTAGAAGGAATGTTTTCATGATTATATCACCTTTGTACGCGAAATATGTAGAATTATTACCTGAATTGCACACACCGTAGGAACGGTGTACGGCTGGATCTTCTTTACTTAATGAAAGTGTACGCTTTCCTTCGATAGAGGCGATTTAATTTTTCTTCAATCACTGTAACATATAATGTAATATCCTTAGATGTAGACAGTACATACCGTGTGAATTGGGTTGACGCTGGAAAGTAATGAGTCATGGTTTAATGAAATATGGAAATACATACTCATATAAACGTGATTTTGGATGCTGTTGTTTTTTGGCCAAGCATGAATAAATATGCATATTTCCAAAATAGAAAGCCTGTTCGATTTGAATGATTGTTTTGCCTTTAATTGCGTTCACGAATATGGATACTTTCAGCGACTAATTATTGTTTTCATATGTAAAGTTTCTTGTGCCCGTGTGTATAGTTAAAATACGGAACATTCCGATCAAGGATGTGTCTCAGTTAATATATTCTATGCTCTTCATTTCCACTGACCGTACAGTCATCGCATTAGTATTATCTACTTATCAGTTCAATGGCTATTTGAATATGCTACAGTAGAATGATTTAACGACATTGAAAATGGGGGTCCGCCAATACGACAGTAAATTCCCATGAGATATCCCAAGACTAACAGTACAGATACATCGTCTGCGTGATCGACCAGATCAAACAGACCTCGAGTTCACTGAACATATAGAGAAAATGCTGATCAAAGACACACTAATGAATATCGAAACTGGAAATTATTTTCGTTTGTAGGACCATTGCACGATAATGGCGATGGTTGTGACGTAAAGGGAAGGCTTGGGAAATTGGCGAGGAATTCTTGCTGATTTTCTGGGAAGAAAAATCAATATAAGTTGGTCCTGACAAGAAATACACATGTAACACTACGGAGTCCTATGTCGCCGATATCTGGAGGGTGGAATTGGAAGAAAGAATATTGCTGATATCTTGAAGGTGGAACAGGAAACTAACTATCATACCTCATAGCAACTGACCAATATAATTGTTCTACCTCCACACACGGAGGGGAAAATACGTATCAATGTACATTAAACATAGAAAATGGTTCATTTTTTGTTATCACTATCATTGCTTTTGTGTATGCAGGCATATGCGCGCTCGTGTGTGTGCGTGTGTGTGTGTGTGTGTGTGTGTGTGTGTCTTTGTTTGTTTGTTTGTATGCGTGCATGCGTGTGTCACATAAAAGTATTTGTCATAAATATATAGACTTGAATGCGTGCGTATATTAAGGGCTGGAGTCAATAACTGATTACCAACTCATTTTGTTCGTTTTCATAGATGGACTGGCACATTTCTGATTTTAAGATATTCACAAAAATGTGTCCCACATGTACACGGTTGTAATATAGCGATATCTGGATTATTTTTAACGACCGCTTGATCGTTTTCGACACGCACACTCCAACGCAATTGCATTCATTATTTTATTACCAGCCACTCAGCTTTTCATACAATAACGTCTTCCCCATATGGCAAGACATTCATGTGTAGTATTGATTCACATAAGTCGTTCTATTATAACCAGCCTGTTGACGTAACAACTCATTTCTTCACATTTCCTATTTATTAGTGCATATTTTATACTGCTTTTATATTGAGAAATATTAACGAAGCTGACGTGTGTTATTCTTATGATGATTGAATGTTGAATTTGTATTGCTTGCGGATATTTATGACGTATATACGTTAAAGATTAAAACGCTATCGTAATCTATCAAAGTTATAATACATCTATAGAAACTACACCACAGCTTGTTTGGCACCAGTCAGTTATGGCCCTAATGTATCTCCGTAGTTCAGTATCTTGGGATCAGAATGTCATCTCTGATAAAAGTCGACCATGATTATTTGAGATATACGAACTTGTACAGATCTAACACAAGTGTGATGTGGACCCAGTGTAACTATATAACAAGATTTACATATGCTCTTCATGAGTTAAAGCAGATTTGGACCCAATTGGAGTATAACATGCAAAGTACATGCACTTAGAATACATATAATCGCTTTTGTACCTCCAAATATCTTTTCACCACTGTAGGATAGGCACATTTCCATTGCAGCTTACAATTCTGGCAAAACCCGAATAATCAGTTGGTAAAGTACTGTAATATCCCAATTTTCTATAGTCTAATAGACTAAGGGGGATAACTCAAATAATTGAATACGATCATAATCACTTTTCATGACTACTGGTACCAATAAAGCTACGAAACTATACATATTAAAAAATAATTGTGATTGTATGCCTTTAAACCAGTTTGAACTGTTTTACTAGATTCGCCTTATATACTAGTAACACGATTTGCAGATGCTCTTCGTGGTTTAATGGTATACAATCAGAGATAGTTTACCTACATAGTGACCGTATATGCATTTGCTTTGACTACACAAGTGCTTTATACATCCAACTATTTCTTCCTCATGTTCCACTGGTTATCAATATTTTAATATTTATTTAATTAGATGGCCGTAACTATAAATGGCGGCAGATCACTAAATGAAAACAAAACGTAGATGTTTCCCCTTTACACTGACTCGCACCAATCGAGTTATGCCCCTTTATTGCATTAACGTATGCAAAAAGAAATACGAGCATATGCAGGTTACATTACCGGAAGTTAATACAGTGATTCAAGCAAAATTCCATTATCGGGGGTTGCAGTGGAATTTTATCTACCATACAGCTGTGTAAAGATTTTTGGAGGTACAAACATGATTTTATATATGTCAAGTGAATGTACGAGCATAATCTGTGTATGCCTATAAACCAGTTTGAACTGTTTTACTAGATTTACGATTTATAGATGCCCTTCATGGTTTAAACCTGTCTGAACTGTTTTACTAGATTTACTTTATATCACACGATTTACAGATGCCCTTCATGGTTTAAACCAGTTCAAACTGTTTTACTAATTTCGCCTTATATAACACGATATGCATATGCCCTTTACTGTTTAAACCAGTTTGAACTGTTTTACTAGATTCACTTTATATCACACGATTTACAGATGCTCTTTATGATTTAAACTAGGTTGTTCATAGACCATGCGTAGACCTAGTTTTCAACTGACGGCCGCTTATCTGAAAGCCCTATACATTTACATGACACACTAAGAATGTTGGCGATATTGGATTCCTCGACCCTTTGGACGCTCTGCGACTATAAACAGTGTGCTGATGTATTGTCATGGACCTAACGCTGCCTTACCCTTTGATATTGATCACCGTACGAGGAATTCAATCAGTCCTCAGACAAGCAGCATCACCATATGGAAATTAGAAATTGATACTATACATATGAGGCTTCCCATATATCTGGACTGTCGGCTTAAATAGCACGCGTGATATTTTCGCTTGATGGTAGGCAAGAAGGAAGTAAATTGCGGTGTTAAATTCTGCAGAGTTGTTATTACTGCTTTGTGAAGCTGACCATTTTTTAGTGCTTAGGTCTAGTGCTACTTGTATAGACAGATAGCCGTAGATGTACCATAAACATACAATCAATATTCAGTACCGTAATACATATATTGGATTTAGGGGTAATTACAGATAACAGACACGGAATGCCAACGTGAAATACGTTATTAAATATTGGTCGGCATATTGGCAACATACATCCATTAACTTGCCTGTTTTAATATTGGAGTTGAGAGTTGTATAAACCTTGTACCAAACTTGAGCTTTTCTTAAATTCATCATCAAACACTGGCTTCACTGCTTGTTTGAGATACCTACTACTAGTATTTGAATCTCTGGTATCTGATTGGTCCGTTATTGTCACCTGACGGTGTCTGAAAAGAAACATTCCTCTTCATTTTTTACTCGATAGTTGAATGCTGAACACGATCTAACAATTGTATATTTTGGTCATAAAAGAAATACCTTTCATCTTGGGGAAAACAGAGACTTTACAACATAACACTGAATTGGCAATATCCCTCCTGCACCCATCTCTCTCTCTCTCTCTCTCTCTCTCTCTCTCTCTCTCTCTCTCTCTCTCTCTCTCTCTCCTACATCAGAAACAATCGAAGAATAATTGTATCATTCTCCAACAGAGTAGTGCGTAACACTACATCCACGTTCCCTTTAAACACAGTTTTTGCATTAATCCCAGCAGACAACTTTACGGCTATTGCTGGAACGCTTCTTTTCGAGATGTAATCAATTATTGAAAGAGCACTGTTCTGACTTGTATAGTAGGAACACTACGTCGCCGCCACTGAAGCAAACGGAAAGTGAATCTTTTATTATCTTGTGTTTTTTCCCCCATCTCTCTATAGGACATTGGAGGAAGACTACATAGAGTACGCGACGAGGATAGAGCGAGAAGCTTCTCTCTCCGAGATCAGCGATTCCGGATGTCCGCTGTGTCCCATATGCAACCAATATGAGATCCGGCTGAACGAGGACGGATCCAAAGAAGGACCCAATGTGTGCGTAGATTGTGAGAAGATCACGTGCCAGGAATGTGGACAATTAACTGCCAACCAGGTGACTAGGGTAAGGCATCCAAAATGATGGTGGTGGTGGTGGTGGGGGTGGGGGTGGGGGGTTACTGACATACATAGGCATACGTTAGTTCACCGTTATCCGTTATATCAGTAGTTTAGCGAAAGGTATTCTTGATGAAAGATCAACAGAAATCCGGATGTTTGGCTTATTCGTGGAGGGAAACGATTTGTTTGCAGGTATGCAAGGAAGGACACGTAATGGATACTGGAAGTGTTCGTAATATGTTCCATGGCCCTGTTCCGGTAGTTGATAGCTACACGTATATTTGAGTTATGTGTGTAAGGACACGATTGGCATTATTTGCAGGAATTCGGTGTATATACACGTAACCGGAAGTGTTCGTATGGTTTGATAAGGTTGCTGTTACACCTAACGATCGTAGCGCTACTAGAAGCACACGTCCCTATACATGAATAGCAAGTTGCTACTATTATTGCGCTGCGGTCGTTTTATGGAACAGGATCCAGACTTGCATTATGTTCGAGAACCTCCTCGGAAGAATTCGCCGGCAATATTTTAATTTTTTATTATTTTTACTAGGGAATTTGCATCCTACCTTCCCTTGCCAACCATCCCAAGTTCTATTACCCACCACATCCCCATGTCCATCACCACCATTGCAAAATATAATTAAGTGCCCTGTTCCAGGATCGGCCATTTTCACTTCGGGTGTAATCATTTTCGAGCATCCACGTTATTATTAGGTGCTCTGGTCCGGACCTAACGTTGTTGTTTTTTGCTGTGTACCAACCTCTCCCACAACCAACTACACATGAGCCAACCCACTCTAATCACCTACTACCAGCCAACCAATCCACTATCATCACCTTCAACGAATCACATGCTAATGACAATTAGACCATTACTATCGACACTCCTGCATTATTTGCTGAGCAATTCGACCCAGTTTCCTTACAGTAGGTGATAGTTCCGCAATAAATGTGGAATTCTCTATTATTGGTATTCAACGTTATTTGGACACCGCTGCGTGTGCAGGCTTTTCCGTTACGACCTGGCAACTATCACCGAGATAACGCGAGTCTTCCTCCGAAATATGTCCACTCCCTCGCTCACACCACAGCGGTCAAGTTATCAATAAAATGTATTTTTACCAATGACTTCGATCACATTTTACTACGCAAACAGTATTAGCTTTTGTGTACGCCATGCTTCGCTTGTAGCGGTTTATAAAGATTACCCGGTGAAAGGTTTGCGCTGTAATGGCAGACAAATGATCGATATCATCGAGGTTGCAGCACTAACTAGCACAATATAGATAATATGATTAATGGATCGTTCTCGTTTGACACCGAGTCGCCGTACTTTCCGCCTCAGAGGGCAATGTGCAATTTACTGCAAACCCTCCCCGAATTGTTATGACGCTGCCTTAGATTTCGTGATCTGTTTAGAAACAAATTATAACTGCGCCCTACGGTCTACCTCGCGGCCCCTTGTTCTGCGTTCGGTGGCACCTCCGGAAACGCGTCTTACATTAATCACAGGTGTTTGTTGACTAAATAGGCTTAGCAATCCATTCAGCGAGTCCAATTAAACATTTATTTCCACTTGAACTCTACACGCAAGTTCTCCAACCTAGGTACAAATCCATTTACGTCTCAATCGGATTCGCTATAATTGAATGCCTGCCTGCCGTCACCACATGTTCTTATTCTTTAAAAAAAACGACGTTTGACACAAAATAGCGGTGGATGTTTTTAAAAAAATGTAAAGTTATTAATCAGATGCGGTATTAGTATACGTGTCTGTGAATTATCCTGAATCACGGCCGTATGGGACGGATTCCTGGAACTGCCGTCAACCGGAACATCGAGTTACCTCCACCTGAGACGTATTTCTCTTCCGCTTATTGCTCTTCCGCGTCTCAAACAGATTAGAACGAGAAGCCGTGACAGATCGTATATTCTGTACTTCCCAAGAAGAATGATTGCGCGTATGCATGTGTGTATGCACGCGTGTTCGTGCTAATCTTTTAGATATGTACATTGTGCAGTGTAGTGCGTATATATCATCAGGACAGTTTGTAGCTCGATATTCTTATAGCTTTCCCAGCTTTCACTGACCATACCCCCATACAAGTAGCTTATGGTCAGCAGGGAAGGCTAGAGGAATCTCGAGCTAGATAGTTAGAAATTTGGAGTGGTTTGTCATGATGCATTAGAAAACGGGTGATAACTTCGATGAGTCAGTAGAAAGTAGTTCGGGCGGGTGGTAGCGCAATGGTAGAACATTGGACTTCGGAGCCAAAGGTTCCAGGTTGAAATCCGCCCCGGGGGCCCGGCATCAATGTTTGCGGAAGTTACCTATCTGACGCGATATTGATAGGATGCGCTGTCTGCAGTTATCATCCTTGGTCTTGTCAGTACCAGCCGGTGCTCGCAGGTTTACTGCAACATTCAGAAACATGTAGTAACAAATCAGTTAATAACTTATAGAAACCGACATGAAGCATTTATATCAGAAATTAACAACAACGCTTGTCTATCAGAATATAGAATCAGACTATTCATAAAACATCGATTTTATCAACAAATATATGTTTTAATATTCAGAAAGCATAGTATATTACATATATTTAACAGCAATATAGGCCTATCTAGTCTATATTCAGAAAACAATGTATATCTAACAGCATATAGAACCAGTATATTATAAAAATACACTCAAATATTTCCGATTTTATCAATAATATATGTCTAAAAAAAAAGATAGAATCAGACGGTATTCATAAAACACATCCGACTTTATTGTACTCAAACACATTAACGTCAGATGTTGTCGTACTAACGGAATGATTTATTTACAACGAATTGCACCATACCAATTCCTTTCGCCCACGCTTGCGGATTGCTTCCACCTCTACAGATCATGCACATATTGATCAACTTTACCATGTACGGTTATATAACGTGACCAAAATTGCGAAAGACCCAGGGCTGAGGAGATACAGAGTCGCTACATACCAATGCTCCTATTCTGCACGGAACATGTTGTACTAATTTTCGTCCCACATCAGCATATTATCTGTTGTTGCTAAGGGGGATTTCTCCCATTTGTAGCAGCTCGAAACAGGTTCAGTGAGCTAGTGTGTTGTAAATAAAGTGATCCTAAAGATTAATGACACAAGTTTAAAGGCATACAATCATGGTTTGTTTGCACATTTCATGGTCAAACGTATTTTATACCTGAAAGTATGTACATATGATGTGTCTACACAAGTTGACAAGCTACATTTTCCGGATGTCCCATGGTATATCAACATTTTGATATTATATTGTATTTTTAGTCACGCGACAACACATACAAACATTTTCATCGAGGCGCTAATTTCTTCGGTAAAATGGACAATAGATTTGATCCGGTGATTTTAGTATCTTGTAATTACATTGAGTTTCCGATTTTCTCCGATAAATTCCGATTATAACCTTCACTAATATTACCGATATAGTCTGCTTCATTGAAGGTTACAATCTCCAATGTGGGTGAACCAATTCACTGCTTAAATTGAACTCTTAGGAGCTTTTTGGAGGTACAAAAGCCACAATACGTATGCTTAGTGAATATACTCCAATTTAGTCCAAAACAACCACTTAATCTGTGATTGTATGCCTTTAACGTTTGAAATAGACTGCGAATATGACGCTCAATCTGAACAATCTTTGCGTCATTTCCGCTTAAAATACGACTATCCGAAAACCGGGAACCGAAAGAATGTGAGCCGCGAGGGATAGGACAACTAAGCTGGCGAGATCTTCAGATGCTGGATTGCCTTGTACTCGCTGATTGCTTTCGGTGTACGAGATATCGTATGTGATCAATAAGAGAGAGAAATATGTGGCTTTTCCAGCTAATGTGAATAAAAATAATACCAGGAAACAACAAACTTTAGATTATATTTTTTTGCCGGACTGGTTTTCTGTGTAGAGAGGGTAATGGGTTGGTGGCAGGAGAAAAATGTCATAATGCATCCTCGAAACTTAGATCCAGCGACTGCTAGTTCACGGGTTGAGAGTCTTACGGGATGATCAATATGATTATTGGTGTGAAAGTCTCAATAGCAGTGTTGATGTAATGACCATACACTACATAAATACTACCATAAATAAAACATTAAAATAGTTTATTATGAAATCTGTGTAATGCTTAACAAGAGACAATTGCCATTAAGTGTTTTCAGAACTCGATCCTTATATTAAGTGTATTCAGAACTCGATCCTTATATTAAGGCAATAACGGAAGAGATCCTATATTCACTCAAACCCAGAGCCTCGGCATACGAGGTAAAAACATATTACAGAAATGAGCATGGGAATCGCGGACAGGGATTTGTTAGGAAAGTTTTTATTTAGATATGTTTAAAACGGCACTAAATCATGCAAAATAAACCCAAGCGCATGCTTATGCAGCCCATATGTTATTGGGGACATTTGTATTTACATAAACAAGCTACTTTAAACAAAGTCAGTGATACAAGAGGGGCGTGCTATTCCAGGAATGGAGATAATAAATTGAGATTTACGGTATCCAAAAAGAAGTTCAATTTGAAGGAGAAACCAGAAGTTATTTGCATCTTGAAATGGCGTTGACGAAATTGCTGATCGATTGAATCAATGGATAGTGTGTTCTTATAACACCCCCCTTGGCTCTGGAATAACATTTGTAAACTACTACCCCCGTTTACGAAATGTCCCATTCTTGAAAAAGAAACATTCCGTTCATTGTCTCATGCGTTCGTTTTTAAAAATTATTATAAGGAAACAGTTTTAGCCTTCATGAGCAGAATAATGTTCCATGCAGTGACTGGAGATCTGATGTGAATATAGTGCTTCATTCAATCCCAGAAACTGTTCATTATTCTGTTTTGTAGCTTCGAACCTAGAAAGTACTCACTATTACGAATCTTATTACGCCGAACGTAAATGCAGAAATAGTTCACTATTACGAGGGGTATTACTTTAAACCCAGAAACAGTTCACTATTAAGAGTAATGATTATTATTGCTTCAAACCGAGAAATAAGTGTCTATTTTGAGGCTTACTAATTGCAAATTGCATGCTAAAAAACTTTATTTAGCTTTTATTATTCAGAATAACTTTTCTTAAAAGACAAAAATTTATATATATTGCGAGTCATTGTAACGTTAAAAACAGCTAACCTTACGAAAAGTATTATTTTAAACCTAGAAACAGCTATTACGAAACTTCAAACGCATAAATAGCTCCATATTATGAATTCCATTACTCAATGAAAGTACATAACACTGCTACACGGGATAGCTCACATCAAACGGCTGTTACGTTCCCTTTTACTTTATGTTTAAACACGAGATTGCGCTGTGATCTACCCTTTAAATAGGTTGCCATTGCCAATTAATAAACCATTGGTAATGACAAAGTCGTACTCATGTTGACGTCACAGATTGCCTTTATTGACGGAGAAGATTAGCAGTCCTGTTTGCGGTCAAATGCATGTCTCAGATGTGCTTACATGTGAAATTCCTCCATCGTAAAATGGAAGTTTAAGACGGTGCCTTTAATTTAAAGTTATTGTTATTGGAAAACACTGGCAACACTGCGGGGTTACAATAATAACATCAGGGGGCATACCACAGTTTCTTTCCTTATCATTTATCATGTAAAATAGGCTACTTTGAGCGTCTGCTGATGTAAAACTTATGTATCAATCTGTAATAGGTTTATATCCCCTTGTACAGAAGGGCTCCCTGATGCATATAAACAGATAAACAAAACGGCATGTACATCATGTCAGGAATTGGTAAAATGCAATCAAAAACAGGCATTGTATATCTACAAGAACTCACATGGCTGGAATGTAGGCAGACAGACAGACAAACAGACAGTGTGTGTGTGTGTGTGTGTGTGTGTGTGTGTGTGTGTGTGTTTGTGTGTGTGTGCGAGAGAGAGAGAGAGAGAGAGAGAGAGAGAGAGAGAGTCAGAAAAAGGCAAACCGAGAACTACATGGATGTAATGTAACATTGATTTAAACCATGGTTTTATCGACACGACCAATAGGGTGAGACAAAAGTTACACTTACCTTTGTATAAAACTAGAGCGATTCAGAGTGATAGACAATGAGGGGAGAAAGAAGGAATGAGGAAGAATGCAGGAGGAAGACAAGTGGGAGATTGTTTTACGTTATTAAATTACCGAGAGCTTGTCCTCGTGCTAATATTAAAGTAATCAATATTCAATCTATTGTCATTCTCGGCTCTTATTAACTCATCTGACTTTACGTCTGTTTATAGACACGTGGTTGCCGTGGAAACGTTAGGATCTAATGACGTCAGACTTTGAAGAGTCTAGTAAAACGACTTATGATATCGAGTAGCTTTAACTAAATGAGAAAGAACATTTTATGCAAGGTCACGCCATTATCTCCATCAACAATCCAAGGCTTAGCATGATTCATCCATTGTTCAAATAACAGGGATTTTGTCTCATGCTATCCATTAACTATTACTTGTAACATCAGTGGCACACATCAGGTTACACTTTGTAACCGTGCCACCTTGTAATCTTGCTCAGATTGTGCAAGATCTTGGCATTCACTATCATTTAAAATGATGGTATTGCTCTAGTGAGCAAACCCTCTATCTCCAATTACAATAGAGGTCTCGCTCTTTTACAATTACAATAGTGGTACCTCATGATCATCGCTACCTCAATTTAAAATGAATTTTAAAATAAATCAAATAAACATTTAATTGGCGAGAGCAATCCTTGGATACTTCTTGAAGTTATTGTCACAAACTAATTAGATTTCTCTGAATTTCTTACCCGGAACTTCAAATTGTTTCCCAACAGCGCCTCATTATTAAACGCCATAAATAAAATCACACGATAAATGATATTATTTGCGTAATTTGACATATACTCGATTCGGATTTCAACACTTAGGTCACAAGTTTACTTACTAGTGCTACAGGGCAATAACAGTATTGTGTTTGTTGTTTTTAGTATCTTAGAGGATCTGATAGAAGGAATAATTATATGATAGAATTTGACATAGGCCTATTCTCTATTCGGATGTCAACACCTAGCATAATAACTACTGCCACGTTGAATATCAAGAACAATTTAATTTCTACAAGGTTTGTATGTCACTGAGACCTATGATTCTTCTTATTCAGAATACGTGAGAAGGTCATCACGTTACATACAAAAACATGGACATTCATCGCCAGCAAATATTTATTGATTTAGAGCCAAGTAATGGGCATGCTAATCCATATACGCAGACAAAGATCATTCAAATACGCATCCGGTTCCAGATAGTCCAACATGATTAAGCTATCCAATGGAAATCTTTACGTAATGATATGAAAAATAAATAAAGTACGAACATTGAAAACCAGTGGGATATGCGGAACACGTAGCTTGTTGCCCAATATACTTGCGTAAACAAATCAAATGTACATATTTTCAGATAAAATACGTTTGACCATGAAATATTATTAAAAAAACGTGGTTGTATGCCTTTAAGACCAACTATCGAGAATACAATCTTAATAACAAGCTGCTTATGTCAACGATGTCGAATGCAATTCTATGTAATTTCTCGGTTCTTTCTCCTGAGCTCCGCTCCATTATCTCGTTGATGCTAAGAATCGGTATATGCGTTTGTCCATATGATTATACATATGGCACTTAATAAGATAGCAATTATGAACATCCGTGAATACCGAGAATACGCCCTCCATCAACCTCAATCGACCACACTACTAATGCATCTCGTTATTAAGAAGAAACAAATCGTTCAACAGTCGTTATTTCCAATATATTGGGTATTCATTAACATATGCATTATTGATAAAGTCCCTGGTAGTTTTTCTGTAAATGTAATTAACGATAAGCATACTTGAAAATATTCAATGAGTTCTCCCCTGTCTACGCAGTGTCCTGAGTGGGTGTGTCTGGTCTGTGAGAAGCGCCGGAAGTTGATTATGAGCACAGGATTGTGGTACCACGGATATCACCCGGAAGCGGAACTTCCGTTGGAGCGAGAGTTGGATGGTGAAGACGAAGACGGAAAGGTACGGAGATGTATAAATACATGTTAATATGAATAATAGTTGACTGAAAGTATTGGTAGTGCTCTGTTATTGAATTGAACATTTATCATTAATTTATTATTATTTCTTTTTAGAATTAGTGTTATTTATTATGTTATTATTATTATAATTATTATTGTTATTATTATTATAATAATTATTGTTATTATTATTATTATCATCATCGTCGTCGTCGTCATCATCATTATTATTATTATTATGATCAAAATCGACATTATTATTATTATTAAAATAGTTATTACTCTCATCACTATTATTATTATTATTATTACGATATTAGCATCATGATTAATATTAGTATTATTATGTAGAATTAGGCTTCACTAGTTTAATACTTTTAATACAATAAGGTAATACGAGTGTTTATCTTCACGTATTCTGTGACTATTCGATTAACATAAAAGTATTTAAGAATACACAGCATACTTTACTTTATGCCAATAACAGATCAGAAATTAATTGCAAAACCTATGCAGAAGATCCTATAAAAGCCCACATTTAAATTGTGGTTTATCAGGTATCTCTATCATGTAGAATTGGTTCTCCGTCGTTGACTAGTAAATGGTATATCTGAACGATTTGTATTATGTAATTTCATACTCTGACGTTCACACGATTTCGTGACTGCCGATTGGCTAAAACATGGTCCCGTGACAAAGTTCGCACGATTTCGTAACTGCCGATTGGCTAAAACATGGTCGAGTGACAAAAGTTCACGGTTTCAGGAATTTATGTCGCCGTACGCCGATGCAGAGAGAGACATAGTATACGAAGGCCTAGTGTCCCCTATATATCAGTCTCATTTCTTCTGGACGGCAAGTAGCTCAACAAGCTAACCAAGTCCCATATTTAACAAACCTATCATCCTATAACCCACAACCTGTACCCCGCTTTGGTTTAAACCCCATTATATGTAATAGAGTATATAATATATGTTGTAAATTAATATTGGCGTACATCATGTAAAATTGTATTGGCGTACACCGAGACATTGTAAATCTATGCTGGTGTACACTTGTTAAAGTTGTATTGGCGTGCACCTTGTCAATTCATATTAACGTACACTTTGCCCATTTTATTTTGGCATACACCTTGTCGATTCATAATGTTGTACACATGTACATTCGCATTAACGTACACCTTATGAATTCATATTGGTGTACACCTTGATCATTCGTATTAGCGTACACCTTGTAAATACATTCATATAGTGATGTCCAGTTCCCCCTATAAATACTGGCGTGCATACGATCAATGCTATAACATCTTATTTTATTTGTAATATAATTCCACATATTGTTTAGTTCCTATGCTGGTATTATATAATGAAAGGCGTTCTATCAGATATATTTTTTAATCATCTGTTATTCAGATTCAGTTCGAGGGGCACATCTGTTGAGTGAGTGAATGTGTGATTATGGAGTTTAACGTCGCTGCGGGAATCTTTCACCCATTTGAGAGACCACAGACTATTTATATACATTTCGATAATGGAGATGTCTTCTTTGATAATAGTTCTCATTATTTTAGCAAATTCAATACAAAGTTTAGATTTATATTTTTTAATACAACTTGAATCATATCAACATTGTAACAAATCTTTGTAAATTTTCTAGTATCCGCATTACACGGTAAATTAAAAATAATCTACAATCAACAACCTCATATTGTTCCTTTTAATTCTAACCTCTCACTAATTTAAGAATCTACGGTATATACTTGAATCGTAATAGTCTATGTCGTCGTATGTATTCGTGTATTGATTACGTCCTCATTAGTGGAGATTCCAGTACCACAGAGGGAACTATACCTCAGGCTTTGCGTATTCTATCACATCCTGTAGCTCGTCCAGTCTCATCACCTGACAGACCATACCCTAGAGGCGTATCACTACGCACCCATAGCGCGTCAGAACCTCCGAGGCATCCAAAGCCCGATCTAGACGTTCCCCTCATAATTAAGAGCTGTATCAGACTATCGTATTATATCTGTGACATAAGGAGGTATTATGTAGAGTTCTTCGCTGTCAGAACCGATGCCACTAGTACAGTAAGTTGTATAAGTAAGATGTTGGGAACACGGAATAATTCACACGTTGAGTTCATTAATGCCCTTGATAGTTTATACACGAACGGTGAGGTGTTTATATATGTCCTTCCGGTGTTTCTGTGCTGTTGTTTTGACATCGATGTCTTCCAATAAGATGCTGACAATGTCGACTTTCTGATCACATTCTGGCTCAATGGTTGCGAAACCTTTTTGAGTACGAGTTCATGCTCAGCTCAAAGTTTTGTTCACAAATCCCCATATAAATTTGAGCTTGTGCATGAAATCGTCTCAAATGTTTCGTAATCCCGGGGCCTGGATGACAATTCCCTGTGCAGTGATGATGGAAAGGTTGCCAGAATTAAATTTAAATGTTATTCATGCAAGAAACCATTGCTTTTAAAGCTGAATGACGTTTGTAATATTAACAACCTGATGGGAAAGTTCATAGAAGGCTAAAGCAAATATATTGTCAAAGTTGATTTCATTTGGAAAGATGTTATCCCAGGTGATTAACGTTTATTGTGAATGCCATGATGTTCACTGACTTCAAATAGCTGCAATAACACAACCTACTTGTTCATATAAGATTACCATGTTTTGAATAATTAGTATTGTATTAATATTTATTCTCATCGATTGATTTAATGCTTATGACTCATGGAATATTTCATCCACATTTATTCTCAATGTAAGCTTGTGTGTGTGTGTGTATATATATATATATATACTTGCTCGCCATATTATAATTTGAAACTTTCTTTTACAGGCAATGGATTTTCCACGATTCCATCTAGGGGAGCTGGAGGGGGCTGCCGCACTACCACTGGGCTACCCGGATGTGCCAGGGGCGGCACAAGGGCCGTCTCCTAGCTTCATGGACGGGAGGGGGATGGATCAAAGCCAAAGTAGCCGGATGTCAGGTTCCAGAATGGACAGCTCCGCAGACTCTCTCAGTGTCAAGGATTCATCCGTCAGTTCGTTTGAGATCATCCCCGCGAAACCGTCCCGTTTCAAAGGTTGGTTGTTATTTGGACGCATGTGATTGGCTGGCTTGTTGTAGGTTTCTATTGGGTTTTTATAAACCGTATCTCCCGAATAGTAACCAATGGGATTTTGTTTTATCTATTGTTCCGGAAATTGAGATGCTTGCTTCATTCACTAGTGATGTCCATCTAGTGATGATCAGCGCTCCAAGAATTGTTTGTATTTTATGGATCCTATTATCATAGTATACCTTAATTCATAGCCCTGCAACGTATTTATTAAGATCAAGGTTGATATTATTCGAAAACTATCTTCCTAATTAAATCTAGATTTCTGAAACAAACAGTGTCATCATTTGTTTGAATGCGCGTGTTATGTGGTTCTTTATGCAGATATCCCAGGTTTCATTCAAAGAGGAATTAATATTGAAATTACATGGAGGTGACAGGATGGCTTAACCCGTGATACTGTATAAAACGGTAGCTATTGAAAAGAATAGGATATAGCGTATCCCCCTATATGCGGAAACTCCAGTATGTTGTGATCAATATTAAAGAAAAACTATCCGTGAGACCTTCTCCAAATATCCGATAAACGCATGATAATGAAAATTAATAAAACATTTCTATTATATTTTCAATCAATCGGTCTGATTTGATTATAATTAGTTCGCAGTAGAATATTATTGAATTAAAAGTTAGGTTACCATTCTGTGGATAGTAATCCCATTGGTTGCGAAAATAGTATTGGAATCCGCGTAGGTTTATAGAATATTTTCTCATGGCGAGATGACTCCGCTTAGTCATATCCGATAGAATAGGAAGCTCTATTTTTCTTTTAGACATATACATCTCCATGTACGTGATTCACATTATAATATATAATATATATTCTAGTGAAACTATAATTGATAATCTCACAAACGTCCACGAATTTCGTTGTCCATATTTGTTTATTTTGCTTTATTGAACGTAAAAGAATCAGTGCAGTTTCTCATTCAAAACCTATAAATACCGATCAATGTCACGTGACCGTCGCGTCATACCAAAAGACGTTAAAAGATGGTAGTTGTCCGCCTGCGTGGCGCTCAGCATCAAAAGTGAAGTATACAGCAACTGCTGGTCGGCTCAGAGTCAGCACAAAGTGTCTGAATTGGATACACATGTTCAACTGCGACATGTGGTATTTCAAGTGTGCTACCACTATAAAGACTGGTGGAAATGCAGACTAGTACAAGCAGACAATAATATTCATCGCTCTCCAGCTCCATGCTGTGAGACACATGCGCCCAAGGATGGACCAGTCAGTTAAGCTGGAAGGCGACTGTCAATGCAGTAAACACACACACACACACACACACACACACACACACACCACACACACACACACACACACACACACACACACACACACGTGACCAGTCAATAACGTCCCTGTCAATTCCATACCATCGTCTTCGCGGGTCAATTACTCAAGAGCACTGCAATCGCTTTAATTTGGATTCCCTTTTCGAAGATCGATCTCAGTTTTAACTTCAACCGGCGTCCAAAAGTAATCTATTTCGAATCCCCCGAAGAAACTTCAGACGAAGGGATGTTTAATCAGGAGACCGCTAAGCGAGCACATTCTTAGAGGATGGATTCTGTCTTTGATGAATAATGTTAGAAGCAACGCAAGCCGTCAGAAGCACAACAGAGCGCTCAGCTTCCTTAACACGTCTTTAAGTTAGCGGCAAGAAAATTGAACTTCCTGTTAGAAGAATATATTTGTAAAGAGTTGCGGATTTCATAATTAATCTGTGAGCTAATTAAATGCACACACGAATATATTATTGGTACACAACGTCGATAGAGGGGGATCTTCCTACTTATCAATCTGGTAGAGGAAATAGATAATGTTTGGGGTTAACCTTCTCAGAAATAGGCTACATATCCATCAGCATAAAGCATTTCCATCACAGGTACTTCAGTTCTAAATACAGTGATGGAAGAAACTTAACATAAAACATATCAGAGATAGGCCTATATCGTGCAACACCATTAATTCCAATTTCAATCTTTTATTAACTAGTTAGTTAGAAAGGGGTGTGGTGGGGAGTGGAATAATGTGGCAGACCACCTGGTACTAAGGGGGACCCCGGGAAGCCTACAGTCCTGAGTTTACTTTCTATAAAGACAAAATTATTTGCAGACACGTACGGGCCTTGCAGTCTAATATTAGTCACACCCCTGTTAGATACTATAAGAATGCATACGTAGTATCACGTAAAAAGCTGGTTTAGTAAATTGCTTTACTCGCCAAACGTTAGACCTATACAATTTGCAAATAGATTTCAATGCCAAAGGAGGGGCTGTCTGAAGTGAAGTTGGTTTGGTTTGTTAGAACCAGCATATACTCGCAGGTACAATACACCATAGAGTGCGACACGTGTTGCAGGTGGTTTCCTGTATGCCCAAATCCACGTCCCCCTCCCACCCCCACACACACACTTTCTCTCTCTTTCTTTCTCTCTCTCTCACACACACACACACACACACACACACACACACACACACACACACACGCAGACCATGTTCAACTGCATGGCACACCACCTGTATTATATCACGTGTGATCGAAACATGCGTCAGTAACGTAATTTCTGAGTTAACTGATTATACAGCAGCTATAGACCACCATAAAAAACACACCCACGATCACCCATCAAACAAATCTTCTGCGTAACCTTGATATCACCACGAACTCTATTATGTTGTGTTTGACCCTAACCTATAGGCAATTCTCTTACTATTATTATTTTTATTATATTATTATTATTATATTTTGAATCAGTTTTTCAATGCTTTCTTATCTCAATACAATACTCACAGCATATTCTTGCTTCCTCTTTTCCCAAACTAGGCGTCCTATTGTCTGTTATTGGACCTTGTGGTGAATATTTTCTATATAGATGGTTATTTTTATTGTTTGTTTGCTTATTTCTTGCTCTGTGCTGTACAATTGCTTTCTGTGAATGTCCGTATGTGGGTCCGTCATTTTACTCCTCTATGATTGGTTGTTTTCAACTTCGTTGTTTCCTGATTGGCCTGTTCTTGATTTCAACCGTTCTAATTGGTCAACAACCTTACAGACACATTTTGGATTTTCAAATATGTGTTTCTATTCAACCAAACATTATTTCGAATAATTCATGTAGACGTTAGTACCCTTGTGACTAATAGAACCATATATTTTTAATTATCTTTGTACAGCTGATATAATAACAGAGTAATTATATTATTGAAGATATATTTCCGTCATCGATTCTAGAATGTAACACACTGCTAGTTAGTTTATTCCGTATTCGTTCATGTTCATTGTATGTATTTGTGATCATAAACGTACGAGTCTTCCATTTCTATGCCATTTTCTTCTAAAATCCTTATGTTCAGTATCTATCTTCCTCTTTCATTAATGGAACTGTAGGTTTGCATTGTCAATTTTGCTACTAGAGCTATGAACCAGACGCATGCCATTACGTTCTGTCGGCAGCGAGTTTATTTGCGTATGTTATGTTCTGATAGAAGTACATGAAATATTAGAAATCTTTCGCATATGTGTATTAACTACTTCACACATGTACACTCTATGTTTATATTAACTACTTCACGCATGTACACTCTACGTTTATGTTAACTACTTCACGCATGTACTCTCTACGTTTATGTTAACTACTTCACACATGTACACTCTACGTTTATGTTAACTACTTCACGCATGTACTCTCTACGTTTATATTAACTACATCACACATGTACACTCTACGTTAATATTAACTACTTCACACAAGTACACTCTACGTTTATGTTAACTACTTCACGCATGTACACTCTACGTTTATATTAACTACTTCACGCATGTACACTCTACGCTTATATTAACTACTTCACACATGTACACTCTACGTTTATGTTAACTACTTCACACATGTACACTCTACGTTTATATTAACTACTTCACGCATGTACTATCTACGTTTATGTTAACTACTTCACGCATGTACTCTCTACGTTTATATTAACTACTTCACGCATGTACTCTCTACGTTTATGTTAACTACTTCACACATGTACACTCTACGGTTATATTAACTACTTCACGCATGTACTCTCTACGTTTATGTTAACTACTTCACACATGTACACTCTACGGTTATGTTAACTACTTCACGCATGTACAATCTACGGTTATGCTCCACTTCATTATAGTTTTGATAAAGCGTATTACAGATTAAGGTAAGACAAGGTTACCTGCCATTTCGGTAATTATTGATTTCCAATTATAATTTGTAATCGATGTCCAATTAAAATATTGTTGATAACAATCATTATTTTTACCCACTGGCATAGCCACACTTGTCCATATTACTAAAATGTTATATCGTTCTGTCAAGGAGAATGACAAATTATTTGAATTATTCATATTCCTTTTTACAATCACCTCTAGTCAGTAAATCTATGAAAAGGAAAATATTGTTTTTCAATCCTTGAGGTTTGTAAACTAAGTATTGTATGCTTTCCAAACGGATTATTTAAATTCCGTTCCTTCAACATTAATTAGTCGGTCGTGTAGCTACCTAGCAGTTACTTTAGTTTAACTGGCATTCATCAGTTCGTAACTGAATTGTTTCATATTTCCGTTCTTGCTTCATTACTAGCCTACTATTTACTTTTCCTGTGTCATCGCCATTGACCTCCTCAAACCCAGCGAATGCATGTTGTGTGCCTAATTGACTCCACCTTTTATCTCAAACAGCCTTTTTCGCTTTTTAATTTCCACTTCATTTGATCCTAGCTTCGATACTTTCGACACTACTTTCGCTATGCTATTCTCAATCTTTTAAAACTCAATTATGTGTTTTTTTAAATATATTTTCTGAAAGCACAGAAGAAGAGAATTCGTGGAATAAAAAAAATAGCTATGAAAGGTTTTGAATGAGAACCTCTTACCGAATAGTTTCCCATCCTTTAATTTAAGAAAATATATATTAACCCTTTAAAAGACCATTCCCAGTGTCTCCTTACCTTCGCTATTAACCCAGCGTCAGCGACGTAGCGTATAGCGTAAGAACTCCGAATCTGTGTATAGAGGATGATTAACCCTCTGCCTGGTGGATTAGGCACATGCACTGCTCTTTAGAGCATATCTGGTTGCTTCCAGCATGGAGAGGGTTAATACTTCACAAAAGTGTAGATCTTATGTTTTGCGCACAGCTTCAAGCATCGTTGTGATGTGGTCACTTTTAAATGTGTGATTACTTAAAGGAAATAACCAATGTATTTTTACAACAACAAACATTTATATATAATAATAGATTGAACTTGATGACTATTTATTTTTTCTTTCACTTTAGAATTATGTAAAACATATGGTTATTGTATTGGTTATTATTTTTAATCAGATCGAGGTGTTCATTAGAATATAGTATGTAGTATGTTCCGTATAATATAGTATGTTATGTGTAAGCAGCCTTACTATATTTAGCATATTTCAGATTATTGATTTTAAGATTGTGGCTAGAAACGGATTATATCCAATTATAAGTTTACTTGACAATAGACTGTTTGTGGTAAACGTACAGTACAGTATATAAGTGTATTTGTTAAACTGAATACCTAGTGACTGGTGTATGTCTCCCGTGTGTTTCAGGTACGGGTGGTGTGATGACTAAAAGCGACTCCGACGAGTATTCAGACTACGAAATGGAAGACATATCTGAGAAACCGAGGACGGAAGGGGGAACGAGCGACGATGAAGGGGCCGAAGAATTCTCCTCCATGAGCACGTCGATGAGCACCGTAAGTAATGGCGACAGGGCCCCCAAGCCTCGGCGGAAACATCGGCCCAAATCTCTTAATCTGTCTCGTTCCCACAGCCTGACTTCGTCCGACGAAGAAGGAGGAGACGGGGACCAATCCGAACTCGGGACCAATCAGGATTCTGAAGAGGTTGGAAGCATGCGTAGCGACGACACGGATAGTGCTTTCGACATGGGCAAGCAGTTCGTCTCCGAAATTCCCGAAATGGACCAGCCCTTTGTGCATCATGGGCTTGCCGTAGGAGAGCTGAATGAAAAATCTGTGAGCAGTCCGACCCCTCCGCGAAGTCCAAGTTGGAGAGAGGGGTTGGAAAGTCCGCCATTTTCACCAAGGAGGAGGGATTCGTATCCCGGAAAGAGGAGAGGATCACCGGTCTCTCCGAAGGACAAAAGACATCACTTTACCTACAATGATATATCTCCTCCCGCCAGACAGCTCTCACTGGAAGAATTATACAGCGACGGGCAAGTTCACGAGAGCTTACTACACGCACAGAAACCTACGCCGCTGTCACCAGAAGAAATGAGGAGCTCTCGTGCAACCGCGGAAGGTGAACCATTAACGCTCAGCATGTGTCCAAGGGAAAAGAAAGGAGGTTCTTCTTCGGCATCTTCTGTGCATCATTTCGTGGACAGTGCGCCGGTGATGGACCTCGCTACTTATGCAGCAACTATCGCCAGCAGCACGGCGAGCTTGACTTCAATGAGTGTCTCCCCGACCAATCTGAGAGTCAAGACTTCCAGCTACGACTCGGAACCGGTGTCTCCGGATTCCATGGACAGCACGGAGTCTCCGTCGTCTCCCGTGTCCCCAGGATATTACGACAACGCCACGCCGCCGGAAGAGGAAGTGGAGCTGGCGGATCCATCCACAAAGTCCATAGACTATCAGGGGAGTAAGAGACAGAAGGCCAGGCCACCGACGACCGACTGGTCTCCCGTTATTGATCTCTCGCCTATTCTCGACGTATCTCCGTCCGTGGAGGAAGCGGAACAGGAGGACATGCTGGCCAAGCAGCAGGAGGAGCTGGAAAGGCAGAGGTCTCGAGAGGAGGAACTGGAGGAGGCTGAAGAAGAAGCCGAGGACATTGTCTGTGCCGAAGGAGCATCCGAAGTAATTCATCCCGCGGATGAAGAGGAAGACGATTTCATGTATACGGGTCTGAAGAGGTACAACATTATGGAAGACATCAGCACGATCGAAGAGAACGGGAAAAACGTTATCGCCAATCATGGGGACGGTAATGGGAACTTCGAGGAGAAGGACGAGGACCATGTTTCTCCGTCGAGGGATGATTTCCCGGTGTTGGCCTGTACAAGTCTAGCCCAGCCTGCGCCTCCTACTAGAGTGTCCGTTACGTACTCATCGTCAGGAATGGTTTGTACGGTTTCGTCAGTTTCCTCCTCGCGTCCTCCAGTCGAGAATAGCACCACAAGCGAAATACGAAAGATTAGCGAAGATCTGCAAAATATGCTAAAAACTGGAGCAGTAAACGTTAAGCCGATTCCACCGCCAAAACCACGTAGAAAGCTTCCTGATCCAGTCTTAGAGTGCACATTAGATCTAACCTCGCCATCAAATAAAGCTATTGCGCCGCAAAAGCCCGCACATTACTTACCACCTGTTAACAACATCATAGACAAAACTGTTCCAACAACTCAGGACTCCCCGAAGTGCACCGTAGCTACCAACGGCAAATTCCTGCCGCGACAAGATTCCACCGAAAAACGAAAGGCTAAGGACCTGAAAGCCAAGCCTAATCCACTGCTCATCCAGCACATAGAATCTGAGGAGAAGTCTATGTCCCCTCAGTATAAAGTACTAGACTCTCCACCAACACCTGAACAGAAATCCTCCATAAAACGAGAGTTTTCTGAGAGTAATTCCGTATCTCCCTCCTCGTCCCCTGATCACGAGCTATATACGTTCCCCTCCCCAGTTACTCCGCCTGATTCCGACTCTTCCCCTCCCAAGCCCCAGTCCCCTTCCTCCACCGGGACAGACTTCGACGAGGAGCTGTCAGACCAGAAGCCGACGAGGACGATCTCATTCGGGAGCAATTTGAGTGACCTGGCCAATCAGAACATATCGGAAACACTGGACATGATTCAACAGTGTTCTGACGACATCACGGCATCCATGTACAGCCATCTTCCTCACATGAATCCGGTAGTTGCTCCGATAATTCCAGTGGCGCCTCATATATATCCAGTGACCCTTCATACGGATCACCCCGTTCCTCAGACAAATTCCGCCATGGCTCTTCAAAGTAGTCCCATGTCACCTCAAACGACTTCAGTTTCGCCTCAGACCAATATCACATCCCCGCGAATCAGTTCCGTGGCTTCTTCTCAAAGCTACCCCACGGCTCCTCAGAGCATTCAAACGTCTCCGCATGTCAGCCTACCGGCAACGCAAGCCCTCCAAATGGCCACGCAGGCCATCCCAATGGCTCCTCTCACCGATCCAATAGCTCCTCCAACCGACCCCGTTGTTCCTGCTGCTCATGCTATAGCAACAGCTGCGGCGGCGGCACCTCCTCCTCCTCCTGATCCTCCGGAATCAGCATCACCCGTGGCCACAGACACTGTGGTGGTGGAGGAAGCCAGACCAAGTATCCGTGATAAATTAAAGTATTTTGAGGAGGTAAAATGTGGGACGAGTCCATCGCAAACTAGCCAGGCGGTCAGTGTGCTTCTTCCCTTTATTTTTAGTTTCCTTTGTCTGTAACGCATCTTGTCTAAATATTTATATCAATACGTAAATTTACTTATGTTATCGCTACATGATGAAGGCATTCATGCTCATCAGTAGTATAAGAGGGAACTGAGAACCCACATCGAAGAAAAAACGTCTAAATGATATAATGATATTTCACCGCGAATATAAGAATAAACGTGATTTATCACATAACATAAAGTTTGGAATTGCAATAAACCCATGCTATAGATATAAATATTTTCAGTAGTTCAATAACACAATAGATTTTTATAACTGTATTTATTCGCGATGTCAAAGTCTTTTGGACCTCTGTTAGAGCTTCGTCTCTTTTAGAGATCCTAACACTAGCTAGATTTGGATTAAACCTATGAGAAGCCGCTTTGTAGCGTTACAAGAATATAACCGCATTTACTGGTTAATGCAGAAATAAAAATTATAAACAATATATCGTATATAAATGCTTGACTGTAGCCTACGCTATATTTTGAATATAAGTAAAATTAAATTTAAAAAACACTGGTGAACATTAATTAAGCTTCATGATTCTGTGAAACGTAATTTTGCAAATACCAACATATTAATTCACAAATAGTTGGAGAAGACAAGAATGATAACGACATTGGTATTATATAAAACGGACCTAGATCTTTTATAGGTCGCAGTGCATTCTTCATAGTTATTGACATTGTTTCCAAAATAAGTGTCTTTCCTTTAACGATTCGCGTCCAAAGTAGATTTTGCCGGGAGACGGCATCTGGGATGTTTCCTGGTATTGACAAAGACCAGATCCCTGCTAATGCCTACGACGACACTACCTCGTGCTGGCATTAACATAGATTGAATTTGTAGATACAGTGTGACCAGCAGAAAATGGCCACATTAAATAGACCCTTCAATTAAGTTACCATTGATTGGTTTTAGACTTGGCAGCAAATGTAATCAAGCGATACCCATTGTATCGTTGCGAAATAGTTGCTCGTTCCCTCTTGAGACTTCCGAGGTCAAATAATTCAATATTGTATGTTCTGAATGCTAATTAAACCTATGTCTTCATTATACACATACAGACTCGTTGTAATGGTGAATCAGATTTAACGTTGTAATGTGTGCTGGTTTCAGGTATCACCAATAGGACTGTCACCGTAGTGGCAAATGAATGCTCATTAGCCCTCTCCCTGCTGGATTAGGCACAGACGCTGATATTTAGGGCATATCCGGTTGCCTCCAGCATGGAGAGGGTTAAGAAATCAATATATGAAATACTCATAGAAAATACTTCGTATCATTACATCATAACCTTCGTTATAACTTTTCATTACCCTCATTGAAATTATTTCATGCCATTTTTTTATATTGTGATTTCCACCAGACCAAACGGCGTACCATTAACTATAGAATCGCAAAATTATATCAATATCAAATTGTTCCGACTCTTCTGAGGATTCCATGTACATTCACCCTTCAAATTAATTCTTCAATATATTCATATCTATGAATACATAGAGATTATTAACCAAGTATCTTTACATATCTTGATATATCTATATCCTGTAATTAGGGATAATCTTTGTATTAGAAGAGCTTCAGCGAGCCTAGAACATAGAGATTATCCCTAAATGCATGATATAGAAGTTATCTAAAGAAACGAGGTTAATGATCTCTTTATCATCTAATGTCAAGCTTAAATACTTCTCTATAACTTAAGTAGAAAATGTCAAACTGTGAATAGACATTTTAAAGTTACGCACAGGAATACATGCAGGTCAATAAACTGTAAACCGCTTCACTCATTGATAAATACACCAAAGGAAAAGAAACAACTTTAAGAACTATTCCTATTACAGATTGTAAACATACATGTATATTAAATGCCGTGGATTAGCGCATCTAATTTCAGATCGTAATTGTTTATCTTGTTTAGTATTTCCATACAGTAGAGTCTATAATTAGTAGTATGACGTCAGGCATCATGGCGTCACACACGGTCAGAGCTCCCTAATTTGCATAGTTATTCGTCAGGCAAAGTAGCATAATACACGAAATTTCTGTATACTTGCTTATTCTTATAAACTTACTTGAATTGCATTCTTTTTACTGGTTATGTCAAGGTAATTTGGTAAAACTGTAGTTAATACTATTATGGTATATGATTGCACGTAATATATGGCAAAATTAGAAATATGTTTAGAAACAAACGGAAAAAACAGTGTAAGCGGATCGAGTTCAAATTAAATTTGTCATTGCCGAATTTCAATAACACACGCACATTTCAAAACACCATCTCCTAGTTAGATAAAGAAGAGTATCTTTGACAGTTTGAACTAGTAAAGTGCTGGTTACATTATGGGTCCATTGACATATACTACGTACCGCACACCACGTGTTATAATACATACAACTTACTGCTATTGCGTTAATGGTACCGCAAATTGGAGTGTTACATTCTCCTCTTTACAGTACCAATGTTTGTAACGCCAGTCCACTGTATCTCATATATAGTTAACATCTCCCACGCGGGACAACGCTCAGCAATAACGAATGTATGACGCAAATAGTAAACGAAAAAAACACGCGAAGCCTAGACTGTAATTATGAACCAGTTCTTAACTAGTCTTCCTGGCCTCCGCGATGCTATCATGTTCTAGATCAGACGAGACGTCACAAATTGTGAGTTTTATATCGATTTTTTAAATTTATAATTCTCTAGCTGTCAGTTTACTGGCTTTGTGAAGTCGTTCTTTGTACAAGTTGCGTGTATGGATATTATATATGATCACACATATGTATAGTCGCTTCCGGCACAACCTTTCACCTTAGTTCCTGTACCCCCAAGCCTATCTCTGTCTTCGTTGAATCTCTGTCTTCGGTGACTGTCTGTCCTGGTTTCCTGTCCAACATATCGTGCTAGTAAACGCATGACTACAACGTGTCACTGTTGGTGGCAACATTGCGTGTCACTATTGGTGTCAACGTTATGTTTAACTATTTTAGTGTCAACGTTGCGTGTCACTGTTTGGTGTCAACGTTGCGTGCCACTATTTGTGGTGTAAACGTTACGCGTCACTATTGGTGTCAACGTTGCTTGTCACTATCCATGTTAACGTTGGGTGTCACTATTGGTGTCAACGTTGCGTGTCACTATTTGGAGACAAACGTACAACCCGACGTTCTCGCCAGCACTATAGCATATGTACTGTACCGTATCGTACCATTTGTGTCTATGTAGACTATTGTGCACATCCAGCACTACATGATATCCAGCCTAATAATCTGATATCCTTGGCATGAAAATGCTTTTCCTTTGCACGCAATAACTCTTCCGTCGAGTAATCCCACACCTCCACAAACCATCCATTATACCATCTGGGATATCACCTAGTGAATTATGATTGAAAACCTGGTCAAATTTGAACATGTCCTAAACCTTCTTAAAGTTACCGTTATCATTTATCCTGTGTCTACACAGGCCTATGTATGAGTGTTGTTCGCATTGAGACATTAAGTACTAAATAGATGGACTGAAATATATGTCATAAGCTGTTTAAAATATCTAATCCAACACTATTGGAATAGGTGATATTTGTATGTGTTTTGTGTCCTAAAATTCGCATGCATTTGAATTATTACAGATAGCTGCCCGACCTAAAGAAACTAAGATTGAACCGAAACGAGACGGCAAGAAAGAGAAAGAAAGCAAAGAGAAAAGAGAATCGAAAAAAGTCCGCAGGAAACTCCCGCCGATTCCGACCAATGAAGAGCCAGTGCTAACCCCGAAGGCGAAGCTCAAGGCCACAAAACCAACTCCAACCAAGCCCCGACAAGATTCCCAGAGACCGAGCAAAGCACCGAAACCATCGCCCGACAAACGAAAGTATTCATCCCAGAGCGACGATTCCATGAACGAGGAGGATATGGAGGTGGCGAGGATAAATAGGGTTCCAGAAAAGAAGACGTTGTCGCATGTTGGCAAGGCCAAGAGTTTCGACATCAATGAGCAGATGTTACAAGAGAAGAAGCAGGCTCTGGTATCCAGCCAGCTACGACTCCAGCGAGCCAACTCTCTAGGAACAAACATCGGTCCAAAAGACGAGACTGATGCTATTATCGACTCCCTGATCAACATCTATGGGATTCCGTGCACTGAGGCTATGAAATCGCTGAAGAGACGACTGCAGGAAGAACTAAGACGGGTGACGTTGGATAGAAAGCGAAAACTGGAAGAGCTGGAAGAGATTCGTGCTCTTCAAATGCAAATTGGTGCATTGAAGTTGGAAACGGAATTGATTCAAAGGCAGGCGTTTCTTGCAAGGAATGGGAAATTTTCTCACATTGTTCCCCAATTGGAGCAAGAAACCAGGAAACGAGGGTTATCTCCCTCTACGTCCTTAACACCTCGTTCGTCCCCTCAGGCAACACCCAGACGACAGAGACACAAAAGGCAGTCGTCAGATCCGATGATAGCTAAATTTAGTCCGATAAAAGAAGACAAGGACATAGAAGCTGATTTCCAAGCTAAAATGAGTGACAGCAGCGCCGATGCACGACACAGTTCAAAGTATTCGACAGACGATAGTTCGCAGTCTGGGTTGAGCGACACCGAAAGTACGAGATCCGAACCGGTTTCTAATTCTCGATACAAGAAGATTAAACCTTCCGCTTATGCAAGGATGTTTTACACAGGCAAAGCTAATTCAAACGAGAAACTACAACCAGACCACGGTCAGTTTAACGGACAAATGCCTATGTCGGTAAGTAGGTCAGAAACACATCTACCGAGAAGGTCACGGTCAGGATCAGGGTCAAGGTCTGGGTCAAGGACCCCGACGTATTACTCTGACGACGATGAGGGCAAAATTAAGGAAGAGAAGAAAGCTCGCTTGCAATACGAGATCGACAAGCGTAAACAACAACTCGAAGAAACGACTCGATTGAAAACTGAACTGTTAAAACTAGCTCGATCTCGACAGTCAATGGCGCACAGCTATGATGACATACCAGGGCGTTATAGCACTTCTCCTTACGGACCACAAAGACCCATTCCAACGGGAATAATCCGACCTCTCGACGACGAGTCTTGTTACGATAGAGACGACCTTGACCCTTACCGTGACCCTCACGACCATAGGTCAGGGTACCTCTCCAACTACAGTTCCACGGAGTACCTTGTCCACAAGCAAGAGATCTCGAGAAGACATCGTTCGGACGATGTGGGGATCTACCAGGGCTCTTACAGCGACTATGCCGATCCTAGTACCTTCTCACCACCATCCACCCTCCCGAGAACAATGGACTCATACTCCAACGTGGCCGCGCGTGACGGAAGCTTGCCGGCGTCGTCCAGGGATTCCCGGATATCGAGCAGCGTCACGCTCCCGGATATGTATTCCAACAGGACAGATTTAGATTTTGTACCCACTAGGGATCCCGTTTCTTTTAACACCTTCTCAGACGCGGAGAGCCCGGCCAGCGACTACACCCCGGCGATGCCTCTGCTCGATGACGTCACAGCCAAGTCTCGGAAGATCATCCATGACATCGGGACCGGAAGCAGGCCGGTGTCGGCGGAGTTCAACTTCGGAGGGGTAGAAGGTAGGAAGACATTCGCAGACTGCCGGTTACTGTCGGGACATTTACAAATTGATTGCAGATAGAATATATTGATGGATGAATGTTTAGATGAATGGATGGATGGAAGAATGAATACTGGATGGATGGATGAATTGATGAATAATGGATTGTGTGTGTGAAAGAGGGAGAGAGAGAGAGAGAGAGAGAGAGAGAGAGAGAGAGAGAGAGAGACGTAAGAGAGAACACGTAAACGAGAAGGAAAAGCGAGCGATAGTGACCTAGAGAGGTTAGGTGGTGGGAGGTTGAGTAACAAAATCAGAAATGCAGTATGTATGATAAAGAATTATAGTACTAAGAATTGTAATACCTCCTGTAGCCTTGTTGACTAAGAATCATGATGCATACCGGCCATAACGTTATTTTCGAATGGCATTCAGTTTCCTTTGAGTACTCGTTGGTTGTAGCTGCCGTTGGTACTTTTGCTGGTTCTTATGGTACTGTGTAGAGTCACAACGGGACGACGACCTCTTCAGGTGACTGCGTGCTCCCTGCTGTAGCCTTGTTGACTAACGATTTGTGTGATGTGACGTATGCTACAGATCTGATGACGGCCGTCTACCGGACAGAGAGTGACAACAGTGTGGACGCGGATGAACCAATCATGAAACACATGACGGAAGGGGGCGTGACCATCTTGAAGCAACTTGATAGGAGGCGGAAGGTAAAGGGAGTTGTTGCTTCATTATGGAAATCATCAACACCTGGTCTACTCATCTTGTATACGAGGCCTGTTGTCATCAATGTAATTTATTATTATATTTAAGTACATCATGATTTCGCTAGATTACACTTCAAACGGTCCACATCTGATCTTGCTTTGGATAGCCAAGAAGAAAACATACTGACTTTAAAAAAATTAAAGAACTACCATGATTATATACTAAGCACACAAATAAAGGAACCATATTCAAGTGTATGTGTGATGTGACGTATGCTAGCTTATATGGGGGTGGCAGCGTCCTTGTATGGGGTGGGATTACACACAATCTAAAATCAGATTTGGTCATCATAATCCGTGGGAACTTGACAGGTCAATTATACTTTGATGAAATCCTAATGCTCGTTGTTGTTCCCATTGCTCACAAAATAGGACGAAATTTCGACTTTCAAGATGACAAATGCTAGTCCCTATAGGGCCCGCGTTGCAGTTAACTTAATGGACCAAGAACGCAGCATTACCTTATTCACGTGGCCTGAAAAATCACTAGATCTCTCACCTATTGAACATTTGTGGATTATTTTGGGAGGATATAGTTCGCTCATGGTACCCTGCACCAGCCAATGACATGTGTATTGCTCTACAAGAGGAAGGACGGCGCGTCCCAAGCCAGATATTGTTTATTCTGCCCTGCAGGTGGTGACCACACTCCATGTTGACTCTGACCACTGTTTACTGAAGTATTTAGTATTCAATAACGCCACCTCCCAACGTTACAATCGGGTTTCCTTTAGTTTTTGTGCTTAATATACTTTAGGTTGTGCTACATGTTATACATAATTATTAGTAATCTTAAGGGATATGACCAAATTGGCCTTGCTTTGGATGGTCAAGAACACAAGCATTCATAGTCAGAACCTGTATTCACTCCGGCCGAGAACCTCGGCCTATTAGGTACACATATAAATTACCAAAAAAATGAACAAAAAAGGTAATCGCAGGCGAGGATTTGCTAGGAAGTTGTTCTTTACAATAGTACAGACTACACTGATAGTTTTGTACGCAAATAATACAGCACTGTAAAGATAATAGTGGTATTATACTGTTTCTATTTTACTTTGGTGTGTAGTCTTTTAAGTAGTCCTTGGTAATCTTAAGGGATATGGCCAAGTTGAACAATTATTATCTTCGTGATCATATGCGACCATCGATGATCATTGACATACAATGTTTCCTGTGCTTTTAGCCGCAACCTCCAGAACCCATAAAGTACAAGTTCCCCACAAAACGAATTCTGGTAACTCGTGACCCGAAGGATCGCTGCGTGACAGGTAGGAAAGGTAGGCCGCTGTTGCTTGTAGTATGCTGCTTGGCTGCTTGCGCATGCTTCACCCGTGACCTTTCACCTGTGACCCTGCTGACCTCCAAGTCATAGGTATACGACTTCCGCCTGTTGAGTGATATACTGGGCGATGAGCATTATAAGTACTTGTACCAAACACACACAAGCACTTTTTCACATTTCGAAAACTGATGTTTTCCTTTGTAAATGAAAGCATCTATATGTTATTATATTCTTTAACAATAACTACTGCAAATTGGATTATTACTAAATTAGCTGAGCTGTGGCCAAGCTAAATTGACTAATTATGGCTGACCCGCCAATGTTTTATATAACAATACATTTAATTGAAACAGTCTATGTTGTAAGATCACAGTAATAATATTGTCATAAATATTACACTTTCACAATATTCTAACTGTATTCAAGCTGTATTATTATATAATATTCCTCAAAAATTAGCTTTTCAATTTTAGTTGGTTCTTTGCTCTAATGGACTACCATTTTATAGGATTGCTTGAAATATGTTTTATTTAATAGACAATCCTCGTATCTGTCCATCACTGAAATGTAATGTGATTCTGAGTCTGCGACTCCACGTATCTGTTTCAATTCAGTAATAGACAGATATTAAGACTGTCTCCCTTAGATAATACCATATAGATGCCGAATTGGTAGGTCTAGTGCTGTGTCATGCCGTTTCTCACTATATATAATCATAGGCCAGCCATTCCTCTTATTAATCACCGCATGACGTCATGATAATGAATGAATTGCGTGTATTAGTAAATTATGAGTTTCCATATATACACAACATAGTGAATATGTCATTCTTACATTAGCCCCTTTTAACGTTGACAGAAACTCGTAGTTCAATACATGTTTAATATCCCCTTTTCTTAAATGATAATTTAGATACCAGTTATTGATGCTAAATTAATTGCTCTATAGATCGGCCTGAACTTAGATGGCATTCAAAAATATAGTCCTTTATATTTTAAGATTTATTCGATTATAGCTGTCATTCCATCGATTGTATTTTATTAAATGTCCACGCACCATTGGGCTTCTGTACGAAACACGACATATCTTAATAAGATAGCCTTAACTTCAACGACCGTGTGGCTATACTTGAAACTATAATGATGACCGTACAGTTACCCCCCTTTCGTACATACCAGCCGTGCTCAGCGTAAGCTTATTTTCATTTACAGGCTGGAGATTCTTGGCTATTTTCGTAATTCCGAGACTACAAAACTGTTTTGTATTGGTTGCATTTCCCGGCCATCAGCTTGGCATTTGGCTCGAATCCCAATTCCCACGTCCACAAGGCTGGTTATTTCCCTAGTCTCAGTTGCAATTACCCATCGACTGGCTGGCAATTTGTTCAGTGGTATTGTTCTTCTTTAAGTTATATGTATAGGTTTGTTGCTAAAGCGAAGATATATTTTTGTCCACATGTAGAGCATGTATTGCATACTAATATTATGTACACGCAATATGGATGCACATAGTAATTGATTTAATTTGAACACTACAGCTTGCAAAACAAAGGTCCTTCTTTCTTTAAAAATCAGCGTTATCATTTCTGTAACCTTAACAATACAAATACTACCTGTTTTCCCTCTCTACTGGTTGGAAATAAGTCCTCATTTCTTTACAACAACAACAAAAAGGACATCATCATGTATGTGATCTTAACAATATAAATCCTACCGGATTTCTCTACCCAATCTGATTACAAAATACGTTCTTCTTTCTTTAAGAAAAGGACGTCATCATTTATGTAATCTTAACCATACAAATTCTACCTGATTTCTTCAGTTTCCCATACAAAGTTCCCCGATTAATGTGGCTTTAAAGAAGCTGTAAAGAAAAATTCTCAATCAGATATTTACATCTCCATAAACACAAATCCAGTCCATTAACCCCTAAGGTTGGTCACCTGAGACACCAACACGTACTTGCTCTACTCCCGTACGTCGGTGTCACTGCTTAACAGGGAAATGTTTCCATTGCTCGTTAATCAACACATTTTCGTTACCAGGCAACGGAATTGGGATGAAGATTGTTGGCGGTAAACAAATTCCTGGCAGTAACCAAATTGGTGCATTTGTCACAACTATCTATCCCGGGGGCATCGCGGAACAGCTGCACGGAGAGCTGGAAATTGGTAGGTCAAGGTCAACGTCGGCAGACAAATTAGGCGCAGGTATAAACTCTACCTTAGGTGTGGAAGCTGACGCTAGTGTGTAGCGCACCCAGTAAGTAGACTAATGTGTAGTTGGGTGTAATGTTATACGGGTTTGTTCAGATTAGATATATCCATTTTTACGGGCGCTTCGTTGAATATGGGGAAGATAATTAAATACAAGATCAAGATCCCGTACCACAGAGCAATTGCAGCGTAGACGAGAGTCGTAACTCATAATAAGTTAACAGTGGATTACATCTTTCGTTGCACTACGACCTTTCTGTATATACGACAATTCGTCACCATCTGTAATAAATCTATTGAATTTCCAAAATAACTGCATTTTGATCTCAACCTTTCGATACAACCATATAGAATCAAGAGAACAAATTTTAAAAAAACGGCTATATATCAATATCACAGTTTCGTTTAAACGGGTCGCTATCGTGAAACAAACGATATTTCAACGTTAATGGCTAGGAACAATAAGTATTTGGTTGTATTAATTGAAGGCGACCAGGTGCTGGAATGGAACGGGATTGGTCTCTCTGGAAGGACGTACGAAGAAGTGCAGCAGATTATCACACAGCCCAACGGAGAAATAGAGATGGTGGTCCGACCGTGAGTCAATTGACCCTGACATCTGGGTATCGTTTCTCTAAGGTCTTATATCCATTATGAGATCATATAGCTCACTCGTGTTCCCGATCAGCCATGTATAAGAGATCGCTACGAGAGCGCTATGACCTTTTAGTAGACACGAGATATTCGATACCCTCCGTAAGACGTAATTTGGTTGTCGGGTATCATTTCACGAAGCTCATATCCACAAACAGTTCGTTGTTCTCATGTTCGACGCGGCGTAACTTAGGTATCCTCAACTCGAACCATAGCAATTAATCTAAATGGTGCCGTATGCGGCTAAGGTTGGAGTGTAGCCTACAGGAGAGCCAAGTGGCTCGTCTCAGGAAAAGGTCGTGCTGTCGTCTGAGCCTCAGTCAGTCAGTGCGCCATGCATTTCCTATAGCAGGAAAAGGCATTTGTGAAGCGCAGGCTATCGTATCCGCTGGTCTTATAGTGCATACGAGTTTCATGAAACGATACACATATCCTATTAATAATGGCGTATTGTATACATGTTATATGCTACTAGTAGTATGTATTTAAATGAGTTTGGGTTTTACGATGTACAATTTGTTTATAGTGGATGTAGAACCCGTAATATCTATATAGACAACCACGAATCACCACGAGTACAGTTAAATTCTACACTTTTGAATTTGTCTCTAAGCCAGAGGCATGGGGAAAACAAATATACATTTAAGAAGCAAACCCTTGTAACTATCAAACATCTTCCTACATACCGACTTGTTTAAGACATGAAATATTACGATGGTGCACATTTGAAACGTGGATTACACGTAAAGTGTATGGAGGTTATCGATTTCAGAATATAACATTTGATATGTGCACACATGACTTACTACCTACAACATGTCCTATGGTTTGTTCTTCAAGGCTATCCAAACACCGGGGGAAACGTGCAATACCAGACTACTGCACCGAGGCAGTTAGCTGCCACTCATCCTACGACAATCTCGAGAAACCCACCCCGGAACCGGAAGAAGCAGGTTGGTGTCTCGCATGTCATTTATGAAGTACATTAATAATTGATAAAAATCCATCGTCAAGACAATAATGGTTAATAGTAGACATCTCGATCTAAACAAAACATTTTCATGAACCTGGGTCTATCGGATAATAAATGCATTATTAAATGTAAATCTTGGTTCGTTTCTGGTATTCTTAGTTTTGGAATGTTGCAGAAACGAAAACAAAAGACTTAATTTTAATGTTGTTATTGCCTAAAAGGTGCCACGGCACGAAGTAATAATCCAATACATACTATATTATTTTGGATATATCTAAGCAATAGGGGAAAACAGCTGCTATAAGTTAATACATTTACCTGTCAACAAATGATATGTATTACATACCTGGACACTACAAATTGTATGTTTTTAATACCCTCTCAACTGCTTTGTTTGGAGTACTGTGTTTTGTTCATGCATCCAAGTATAGACGCTTGTTGCTTTGTGTTTACTATGTTGGAATCAAGTCTCAACTATTCTGTTTCGCCCTTTCTACTATTCGACATTCTTTGCCTATTCGAGTTGTTAGAGATCATAATAAGTCTAATTTCTTCGATCCATCGAATACCAAGTCGCGTACTATATCGCATATGGAACTAAAGATGGACTCACACGGGTCGATCGGTTGTAACGATGCGTAGAATCTCACCATGTGAGTGAACATGCGATCCGATTCACTACGATCGAGATTGCATGACTAGAGCAAGTTCTACTCGTACGACCAATCGAGCCAGATTCGTCGTACAACCTATCGATCCGTGTAAGCGAGGCTTAATTGTCATCTACGCCTATGTTGTCAGCTAGTGTGCTGACGATGGCAAACTGCCTATCCTTTTGCGAGATCACTTACCTTGAAAATATGTTGCAGCAGTTTAAGCTCACATTTGCCATATTCTATAGCTATTTACTGGTATTCTACAAGTATGTCATTTCCTTTAAACTACATGTTTGGATGACTTAATGCATATGTCGCATACGTCATCACTTTAAGATCTTCCAAAGGAACGAGAGTCATCTTCGAGACATAGACCTAGTGTCTGCTCATACGTTATGCTCTGAGGAGGAATGGCAGTATTGATGAACCAATAACCTAGGGGATAGGATCACGGAAACCTTTTTAACAAATTTTCATATAAATTATAGGAAGTATTTTTTATGTATTATTTGACACTAGAATTGTTTTACATATTTTTATACTCGAGTATCGTTAATGACATGTATGATACTGTTTACTGATTATACGCATCAATCATACCCAACTGGTTCGTATTGTGGCTGACCCATACTTGTCTCTCTTTCTCAACATCTCTGTGTTCTATGTGTTGCTGGTGCTACATGTTCCTGTGGTAGCTGCTAACCCGTGGTGTGTCTGTTTTTGCCAGATTGCCGCTATGCCTCCCGTCACGGAGTCGACCCCCGACAGTTGGCTGCCCAGCTGGAGGAGATTCAGGAGACAGGGGGGTCCCCCGACCATTCCCCCTCCTCCTCCCATCAGGATTTCCTCACCCCCAGCATGTCTTCACCTTGTAGCACACCTCTCTCAGACCCCACCCTCCCCGAAAACCGGCAACGCTCCTCTGCGGCCGGTGCAAACATCTCTGACATGGCGTCTTCTCATAACAGGACCAAGCTTCAGGCGGATGTAGTGCAACAGACGACGGCGACGGCGAAGGCAACGGCGGTGGAGGGCCCTCACCATCAGCACTTCGAAGAGCCCCGGGCGTCCTCCCAGGGCGAGAGGAAGCGGAGGGGTCGGGACTCCGAGTCGGGGCTGTCTGCCGAGAAACGCCGAGCCGACGGCGAGAACGGAGGAGGAGGAGGAGATCATAGCCCCGCTTCCTCCGAGAGACAGAAGGGTGAACGGAGAAGGGAACACGGGTCCGTTTCCAAATCCAGGCACAGATCATCCAAAGATGCTCCTGTTCCGACGCCTAGAGAACGCCACCGGAACAGAGACGGTGCCGACCGTTCACCTTCTTCCGATAAACTCAGGGCGTCTCGAGGCTCGGATCCGAACCTGACTCGATCCAACAACGGTCAGCACGTTTCCGACGAAAGCAGTAGGTCTTCCACTCCTTCTTCGAGAAGGAAGTCGAGGGAGAACGTGTCCGGAGAGAAACACTCTCGCTCTAGCAATCTCAGGAACGATTCGGACCCGTCGAGACGAGCGTCTGCCGAGATGCTCAAAGCGGAAGTCAGTAGCGCCCCGCCTTCTCGCTCTCCTTCAAAGCGCCGCCTGGCGAACAAGGGAGATAGCCCCAGCTCTACTGACAAACGTCAAGCTAGTCTGCCAGAAACATCCATACCTTCCACTTCCACTTCTAATGAGCGCAACAGAAGCAATAGCCACCCCGAAAATCACTCCCCACATGTTCATAAAAATCGCAAACATGCAGCTCAACGAGAGAAAGAGAAGGAAAAAGAGAAAGAGAGAGAGAAAGAGAAGGAGAAGGAGAAAGAGAAAGAATCGGTAAGATGATTGTCAATTTCCGATGATAACATTATGCACTTTCAATCTTTATTAGAACTCGCCACGTTCCACGAACATTATTGTATTGTCAACTTAATTTGATACATAGAAGTAACAATGTAATAATAAATAGATTAATTGTTTGTCTGATGGATTGTTTCTGTAGTTCCATACGAATATATGTTCACCTATATTTGCAGAGTTCGGCAGCAGCGAACAACGGAAGCGGTGATATACAGGTAAAGCGATCCCTCGGGATGGATCTGGACTAATTGTAATGCTGCCTGCTCTGTAGAGTGGATATCATTATGTGACTATGTTTGATATAATCACTTCAGAACAAATATTAGATACAATTTCTAACACTCAATTACTTTTTTTTTTAAATAATAATAGAACGCAATGCAATTAATCCGATAAAATTTGAAATTTCAGCTTCAGATAAGTCAAGACGAATTTGACAACACGCTCAATGTCCACGTGATTCAAGCCCGGAACCTTAGACCACGTGACATCAATGGCCTATCGGATCCGTTCGTAAAGGTCTATCTGCTTCCGGGTCGAGGGTAAGTATAGTGGCATCTCGTTTCTTGACATAGACCTTGTTGAAGGAAAGAACATGTCGCATCAGACATAGAAACACGTATAACTGCTAAGTGAATAAATTAGTTTTCCCAGTTCAAATTCAAACACGTGCTTCATCACATGCATGCCCACGTTGAAGTGTAAGCAAGAACGTGCACGTAAATAATTGTTATAATAATAAAAATAATTCTATTCATATAGCGATATAATCCATGTATGAACATTCCCCGAGCACAAGGGAAACAAACATTAAATAAACGGTTAGGATGTGGGTATAGTGAAACACTGTAGAAACCTGACGAAAAGAAAATGTTTCAAGTTGCAAAGAGTTGCACAGTGTTTCATTCTTCGATCTGTGCTTTCAGACAAGAGAACAAACGTCGAACTCGGCACATATCTCGGACGTTGAACCCCGAGTGGCATCAGACGTTGATGTTCCAGAACGTTGCCAGGGGAGAGCTGCAAAACAAGGTGCTGGAGATAACGTTGTGGGACTACGACAGGTTCAAGACCAATGACTTCCTGGGGGAACTCATCCTTGAACTTTCTGGTGAGCCTATGTGGTAACCTTTAAAACTCTGTAGCCAATTTTCCCTTTTAAAAATATCAATTTTAGTTTAGATCACGGTATGAGAGTACGACAGGTTCAAGATCAATGACTTTCTAGGATAGAGTATCCTAATGTCGCGATTCTTTTCCATCTCACAGAGGAAGGATTCCTGGACAACAAGGTGCATTGGTATCCTCTGAGAGAACATTTGGCCTGCGCCAGTTTTGAGTTGCCGAAATCCAGCGTCCCCCCGCCTGTCAAAACAGCGGAAGTTCCCGTTGCCAAGGAAACCAAGGAACCGCCAAAACCAGTTAAAAGGAGCAATGGACGTTCGAAAGTAAGTGTTGGTCACAGATTTGTTGGTCAGAAGAGAAATGAAAGTGGTTACACGAAATATATGACCTAGGATACATATTAATAATACGGACACCTGTCGTTGGGTAGGGGTGACCTTATCCTGTAGCGACGTTTAGTAGCAATACTCTCACTTAGTACGACCTCTTGTAGGCTACTTGTTATGCAAATCTGAAAATCGTTTTGTTTACAGAGGCAAGGATCTGGGGAGCAAGCGTCTTCCGAGTCTCTCTTAGGATCAAGAAGGCGATCCTTGGACGATGCCCCGGATGCAGAGCCAGCTCAAGCTCAAGGTCACGGTTAGCATAATTTAAATATGTATTCACCATTTCCGGTAATCAATTCAATGATGTTCATTTCCGGTAACCAATTCAATTATACATATCCAAACTATATTTTAAATGCCTTAATACATAATTAATAATGACAGATATAATACAGGAAGAAACATATGATATTGCATTTTCATCAATGTGAGGTATATAACTCAACTAACATGTTGCATTTACAGCGCCTTCTCCCAGGCAGAATCGCAAAACATCTTCCGCTACGTCATCTCCGGTTCCGAAACGGAGACCACGTGACTCAAAGTCGCCCAACAATCGCTCAAATGGTAAGATTTTTGTGAAACTGGTTGTTACCCGAGACATTGGTTGATTATTGTATATAATCAACCAAAATTACTGTACATTTTATATTGTAGGTAAAAAAATAACATGGGACAGTATTATTAAATATACGCAATTTTAATTTTTTTCTGTTTCAGGTGTGCAGCATAAATGGTATGTATAGAAATTATACACTACTTTAACCCTTTAATGACCTCAACAGTATATCTGACACTTTATAATATTTTGTAATATATGAAATATTGTTTTTAGATGTAAATCTCCTACATAGATACGTATTAGTTATAGAAGCATTACGCGTAGTGATATGTACATTCAATATGTTTAAAGATGTAACAGAGTGGGATATGCAGATATACGTTAGTAACATATGTCAATCAACGTAGATTTAACATAGATTCAACACATGTAGAATACTAAATGTGTGTCAATGTAATAGCAATTCAACTAAGTTCATGAAGAAATTTTGTTTTAATTTAAGTTAATACGTGACAAAATGTTAGCATTTTGCTTAGCGTATGTATGTAGCTTACACATATAAGTACACAAACAATTAGATCTAGATTTTGAAATAAAAAACTTGGCTCAGGACCTCAAAGCGTATAATTGTCACAACATACCAACACACACTGCAATGCAACTGATTCCACCATGAAACTAAATACAGTTTATATTTATCCAGTTTTTCCCCATGTTGCAGTGAAGACACAACAAGTCCTGTTTATGCGGAAGTAGAAAATACGACAAAACCTGAATAGATAAATACAGAAATGATCAATGCTTTTATGGTAAGCCGGTGCTACATAGCATGATCCGGCTTATAGCAGTAGATGCTATAGTACAGTACTGTGATCTTTACAAATCGATTAAAGGACTGGGATATTTGAGAGCCCTATCCTAAATACATACAATGGCTTTCAGAAATTGCAGTTCTATCAATCGCTTTGCGAAACAGGACACTACAATGAAGCTGTCGTATCTCCTGAGAAATCATAGCGCTCTCGTAGCGTATCCTATTCGCCGAACACTACGCGAGCACGATCGTCTCTACGCTGATACTAGAGCTTCCTGAGAGTGCCTTGACTCCTTGCTTTAAGAAATGTCTCTGCGCTGAAGGTTTCGTATATATAACCGGTCCCCGATATAGTACAGTCTTGTATGCCGTATGTCCGTTCGTCCGCAAGGAAATCTAGCGTGTTGTCTGTATATATACACACCTAATAATAAGATAAGCGCCGCCAAAATCACATCCCATTTTCTGTGGGGTTGTTTGGGACATCCTGGGTCGGAATATCAGGCGTCGAGACCCCCCCAGTTCAAACTCTGGCACAGTTAGAAGCTACACTGCATGAGGAGTGGAACCATTTGCCCCAAATAACATTTCGACGACTTGTCCTCAATATGCGACGCAGGGTTCAA